>CAIIXF020000331.1:0-22488 GCA_903813345.2 Owenia fusiformis | reverse complement strand
GGACTATTTTATCTAAATATCATGACAAATCTGGTTTGTTTGAAAGAAGGGGCGTTGAAAAAATTATCTTTAATGGCCTTAAATGATGTTGTACTATAGAATTGACCTCCAAACATGTTTGTATGCTTCATATTTCAATTCAAGTTATTGCTTATACACTAGTTTGTCAAATACATAGCCTAGTTTCTTGGTTGTTTTCATTTCCATTAATTCAAAGAGCATTGGCATGTTTGGAGGATGGAGGTCAAGACTATAATATTTATTCCAATTTGAATGATTGGACATAATGCCCCCTAGCAGTTACACTGGTACTAGTCCTATAGTCTTCCAGAATACAAAAATTATTTAGGTAGCAAAGGTTGATTGTTCTTTGGATGAAAATGTCAAGTTCAAGACATTGCTAGGAGCTTTTGTACCAGTGAACCTTAAGCAGAATTCATACAGTTAATTTACAAAAAATCACAATATCAACTCTTGTTTTTGTAAACTGATGAATACTACTTCTGACTTTTTTTAGGAAAATAAAATTATTTTTGTTTTTATTCAGTTGAGTAGTACTGTAGTAGTATAGTTAGTAATCGATTGATGTTTCAAGTATTGAAGTGCATTTGACATGTTTGAATTGGGAAAGCTGTGACTGTTTGACAATATTTAGACCTATTTATTGAATCAGCTATGGCTATAAATATTAAGCCATTAAATGTTTTTTGAAGTTTTATTTTTTAATTAGTATCTGAACAAAAAGGCTATTTAATATTGTCAAACATGCAAAAGTCAGAAAAACCCTATCTGATACCTGGAACCATTTAGACACAATGTGAAGACAGGTAGCATCTTACACATTTAACTATTTACACTCAATGTGAAGACAGATTGCATCTTACACATTTAACTATTTACACACAATGTGAAGACAGGTAGCATCTTACACATTTAACTATTTACACATAATGTGAAGACAGGTAGCATCTTACACATCTAACTATTTACACACAATGTGAAGACAGATAGCATCTTACACATTAACTATTTACACACAATGTGAAGACAGATAGCATCTTACACATTAAATATTTACACTCAATGTGAAGACAGATAGCATCTTACACATTTGACTATTTACACACAATGTGAAGACAGGTAGCATCTTACACATCCAACTATTTACACTCAATGTGAAGACAGATAGCATCTTACACATTTAACTATTTACACACAATGTGAAGACAGGTAGCATCTTACACATTTAACTATTTACACTCAATAGGAAGACAGGTAGCATCTTACACATTTAACTATTTACACTCAATGTGAAGACAGGTAGCATCTTACACATTTAACTATTTACACTCAATGTGAAGACAGATTCATCTTACACATTTATCTATTTACACTTAATGTGAAGACAGGTAGCATCTTACACATTTAACTATTTACACACAATGTGAAGACAGATAGCATCTTACACATTTGACTATTTACACACAATGTGAAGACAGGTAGCATCTTACACATCTAACTATTTACACTCAATGTGAAGACAGATAGCATCTTACACATTTAACTATTTACACACAATGTGAAGACAGGTAGCATCTTACACATTTCACTTTTTACACTCAATGTGAAGACAGATTCATCTTACACATTCAACTATTTACACTTAATGTGAAGACAGATAGCATCTTACACATTTACCTATTTACACTCAATGTGAAGACAGATTGCATCTTACACATTTAACTATTTACACACAATGTGAAGACAGGTAGCATCTTACACATTTAACTATTTACACATAATGTGAAGACAGGTAGCATCTTACACATTAAATATTTACACTCAATGTGAAGACAGGTAGCATCTTACACATTTAACTATTTACACACAATGTGAAGACAGATTGCATCTTACACATTTCACTATTTACACTCAATGTGAAGACAGATTCATCTTACACATTTATCTATTTACACTCAATGTGAAGACAGGTAGCATCTTACACTTTTAACTATTTACACACAATGTGAAGACAGACACCATCTTACACATCTAACTATTTACACACAATGTGAAGACAGATACCATCTTACACATCTAACTATTTACACACAATGTGAAGACAGATACCATCTTACACATCTAACTATTTACACTCAATGTGAAGACAGATTCATCTTACACATTTAACTATTTACACATAATGTGAAGACAGGTAGCATCTTACACATCTAACTATTTACACACAATGTGAAGACAGATAGCATCTTACACATTAACTATTTACACACAATGTGAAGACAGATAGCATCTTACACATTAAATATTTACACTCAATGTGAAGACAGGTAGCATCTTACACATTTAACTATTTACACACAGTGAAGACAGGTAGCATCTTACACATTTAACTATTTACACTCAATGTGAAGACAGGTAGCATCTTACACATTTAACTATTTACACTCAATGTGAAGACAGGTAGCATCTTACACATTTAACTATTTACACACAATGTGAAGACAGGTAGCATCTTACACTTTTAACTATTTACACACAATGTGAAGACAGATAGCATCTTACACATTTAACTATTTACACTAAATGTGAAGACAGGTAGCATCTTACACATTTAACTATTTACACACAATGTGAAAATAGATAGCATCTTACACATTAACTATTTACACACAATGTGAAGACAGGTAGCATCTTACACTTTTAACTATTTACACACAATGTGAAGACAGATAGCATCTTACACATTTAACTATTTACACACAATGTGAAGACAGGTAGCATCTTACACATTTAACTATTTACACATAATGTGAAGACAGGTAGCATCTTACACATTAAATATTTACACTCAATGTGAAGACAGGTAGCATCTTACACATTTAACTATTTACACACAATGTGAAAATAGATAGCATCTTACACATTTGACTATTTACACACAATGTGAAGACAGGTAGCATCTTACACATCTAACTATTTACACTCAATGTGAAGACAGATAGCATCTTACACATTTAACTATTTACACACAATGTGAAGACAGGTAGCATCTTACACATCTAACTATTTACACTCAATGTGAAGACAGATAGCATCTTACACATTTAACTATTTACACACAATGTGAAGACAGGTAGCATCTTACACATTTAACTATTTACACACAATGTGAAGACAGATAGCATCTTACACATTTGACTATTTACACACAATGTGAAGACAGGTAGCATCTTACACATCTAACTATTTACACTCAATGTGAAGACAGATAGCATCTTACACATTAACTATTTACACACAATGTGAAGACAGATAGCATCTTACACATTTAACTATTTACACACAATGTGAAGACAGGTAGCATCTTACACATTTAACTATTTACACATAATGTGAAGACAGGTAGCATCTTACACATTAAATATTTACACACAATGTGAAGACAGGTAGCATCTTACACATTTAACTATTTACACATAATGTGAAGACAGGTAGCATCTTACACATTAAATATTTACACTCAATGTGAAGACAGGTAGCATCTTACACATTTAACTATTTACACACAATGTGAAAATAGATAGCATCTTACACATTTGACTATTTACACACAATGTGAAGACAGGTAGCATCTTACACATCTAACTATTTACACTCAATGTGAAGACAGATAGCATCTTACACATTTAACTATTTACACACAATGTGAAGACAGGTCGCATCTTACACATTTAACTATTTACACACAATGTGAAGACAGATAGCATCTTACACATTTGACTATTTACACACAATGTGAAGACAGGTAGCATCTTACACATCTAACTATTTACACACAATGTGAAGACAGATAGCATCTTACACATCTAACTATTTACACTCAATGTGAAGACAGATAGCATCTTACACATTTAACTATTTACACACAATGTGAAGACAGGTAGCATCTTACACATTTCACTTTTTACACTCAATGTGAAGACAGATTCATCTTACACATTCAACTATTTACACTTAATGTGAAGACAGATAGCATCTTACACATTTACCTATTTACACTCAATGTGAAGACAGATTGCATCTTACACATTTAACTATTTACACACAATGTGAAGACAGGTAGCATCTTACACATTTAACTATTTACACATAATGTGAAGACAGACACCATCTTACACATCTAACTATTTACACACAATGTGAAGACAGATACCATCTTACACATCTAACTATTTACACACAATGTGAAGACAGATACCATCTTACACATCTAACTATTTACACTCAATGTGAAGACAGATTCATCTTACACATTTAACTATTTACACATAATGTGAAGACAGGTAGCATCTTACACATCTAACTATTTACACACAATGTGAAGACAGATAGCATCTTACACATTAACTATTTACACACAATGTGAAGACAGATAGCATCTTACACATTAAATATTTACACATAATGTGAAAATAGATAGCATCTTACACATTTGACTATTTACACACAATGTGAAGACAGGTAGCATCTTACACATCTAACTATTTACACTCAATGTGAAGACAGATAGCATCTTACACATTTAACTATTTACACACAATGTGAAGACAGGTAGCATCTTACACATTTAACTATTTACACACAATGTGAAGACAGATAGCATCTTACACATTTGACTATTTACACACAATGTGAAGACAGGTAGCATCTTACACATCTAACTATTTACACTCAATGTGAAGACAGATAGCATCTTACACATTAACTATTTACACACAATGTGAAGACAGATAGCATCTTACACATTTAACTATTTACACACAATGTGAAGACAGGTAGCATCTTACACATTTAACTATTTACACATAATGTGAAGACAGGTAGCATCTTACACATTAAATATTTACACACAATGTGAAGACAGGTAGCATCTTACACATTTAACTATTTACACATAATGTGAAGACAGGTAGCATCTTACACATTAAATATTTACACTCAATGTGAAGACAGGTAGCATCTTACACATTTAACTATTTACACACAATGTGAAAATAGATAGCATCTTACACATTTGACTATTTACACACAATGTGAAGACAGGTAGCATCTTACACATCTAACTATTTACACTCAATGTGAAGACAGATAGCATCTTACACATTTAACTATTTACACACAATGTGAAGACAGGTAGCATCTTACACATTTAACTATTTACACACAATGTGAAGACAGATAGCATCTTACACATTTGACTATTTACACACAATGTGAAGACAGGTAGCATCTTACACATCTAACTATTTACACTCAATGTGAAGACAGATAGCATCTTACACATTAACTATTTACACACAATGTGAAGACAGATAGCATCTTACACATTAAATATTTACACTCAATGTTAAGACAGATAGCATCTTACACATTTGACTATTTACACACAATGTGAAGACAGGTAGCATCTTACACATCCAACTATTTACACTCAATGTGAAGACAGATAGCATCTTACACATTTAACTATTTACACACAATGTGAAGACAGGTAGCATCTTACACATTTAACTATTTACACTCAATAGGAAGACAGGTAGCATCTTACACATTTAACTATTTACACTCAATGTGAAGACAGGTAGCATCTTACACATTTAACTATTTACACTCAATGTGAAGACAGATTCATCTTACACATTTATCTATTTACACTTAATGTGAAGACAGGTAGCATCTTACACATTTAACTATTTACACACAATGTGAAGACAGATAGCATCTTACACATTTGACTATTTACACACAATGTGAAGACAGGTAGCATCTTACACATCTAACTATTTACACTCAATGTGAAGACAGATAGCATCTTACACATTTAACTATTTACACACAATGTGAAGACAGGTAGCATCTTACACATCTAACTATTTACACTCAATGTGAAGACAGATAGCATCTTACACATTTAACTATTTACACACAATGTGAAGACAGGTAGCATCTTACACATTCAACTATTTACACTTAATGTGAAGACAGATAGCCTCTTACACATTTACCTATTTACACTCAATGTGAAGACAGATTGCATCTTACACATTTCACTATTTACACACAATGTGAAGACAGGTAGCATCTTACACATTTAACCATTTACACATAATGTGAAGACAGGTAGCATCTTACACATCTAACTATTAACACACAATGTGAAGACAGATTGCATCTTACACATTTAACTCTTTACACATAATGTGAAGACAGGTAGCATCTTACACATTTCAATTTTTACACTCAATGTGAAGACAGATTCATCTTACACATTCAACTATTTACACTTAATGTGAAGACAGATAGCATCTTACACATTTACCTATTTACACTCAATGTGAAGACAGATTCATCTTACACATTTATCTATTTACACACAATGTGAAGACAGGTAGCATCTTACACTTTTAACTATTTACACACAATGTGAAGACAGGTAGCATCTTACACATCTAACTATTTACACAACATGCAAAGTTCTCCAATTTCATTCAACTCAGTCTGTCTTAAATCTTTTTGAATTTTGTCCATTATTTTGAGGAGAAGCAGGGTGTTTCTGTGAACATTGATCAAATGACTGCCAAAAAAGATCTTTCATTTCTGAGAGGTTCAGGTTGCTTGGGTATTTCAGTCCAATCATATCTAAATATGCTTTTATGTTTGCAATTTTAGGATAAGTGTCTTTTAGGTTTAGGATTGTTTGTATTTTCTCCAGTTCGTTTTGAATTAAAGAGTCGAGCACATTTGGTTTAACAGCGACATCAGTTAACTCAAAGAACATCATGTAAAGATGTGACTTAACTCTAAAATCTGCGTATTGACCTGCATAGCGTGCCATTCCATTTGATTTAATGCCATCATGTACATACCATCCTGGTTTAATTGTGGTATCTTTTGTGATATGTGGCAAGGTTTCAACATAGAAATGATTTCCAGTGTAGTATATGATGGATGTCAGAGCATATAAATTGTTGTTCATTTTAACAAAGTATGGTGTCTTCATATCGTGAATATTTGCCTGCATAACATCATAATCAAATAGAACTGCAAACATTAATGGCTTGTTCTTTATAGTCAGTTTGCAAAGTGGAATAACTTCAATATTATCATTCCTTTGACAAGAAAGACAGCGATAATCTGGTATTTGTCTCATGTCTTGTAAAAATTTTAGTTCTATAGATTTTTGCAAATTCACAATAACAGTTCCATGATATGACATGTTTTCATAGACAAAATCATCACGAGATATTGTCATAACAGCATCAGTATTACGCCTCCTAATTTCAGAATGGCTAACATTTTTTGGACAGTTCTTTTCTAAATCATATTGTAAAGATAGAAGAGACTGTTCTAATGGATTTAATGATCTGTAAAATAAAAGCCACTCTGCAGAAAGGCTAGCTGTTTGTCCGAGCCCAAAGTAAGATGATGCTGTTTCTGATGTTGATAGAAGCCAGTTCCAAAACACCATTTTACTGTCATGGAATCTTCCTTGCATTTTCAGCCTTAGGCATTTAAGCATTTCTTCCATTGGTTTACTGACATTCACTTGAAGTAGTTTTCTTATTTTTTCAGATTTCCGACTGAGGATATGAAGCGTGCCTTCAAGGATTGAATCAATGTGACAGCTATTTGGAACCCCATTTGAGCCCCACCTATATGATTGATACTGGGTGTGGAAATCCTTAGGTACATGTGTAGGTTTTGACTTTTTTGGGGGGGGTATATTAAAATCACCTCGAGTAATCCTTACAATATCTGGATCAATATCATCACGTAATGAATCACATCTTGTTAAGAGAATAGCACTGTCAGCTAAGTTTTTTGATTTTTTGTGAAGAACTGCTGGAATATTTGGCATTTCAGTTTGCCAAACACATGATTTGTGGAAATCTCTTAG
This sequence comes from Owenia fusiformis, assembly GCA_903813345.2. Classification (NCBI taxonomy): domain Eukaryota; kingdom Metazoa; phylum Annelida; class Polychaeta; order Sabellida; family Oweniidae; genus Owenia; species Owenia fusiformis. The sequence continues at coordinate 14,510 of CAIIXF020000331.1, read as the reverse complement.
ATATGTGAGCAGTTGATTCGTGAAGTTTGCATCATAACAAATTTGGAAAATGTTAGTTCCAATCGGAGTCCAGACTATGAAATGGCATTCTCTTGCACCAGTGGCATGCATTTCTAGCATAACTTGAGGTATATAGTATGTTGGTATTTCAGAATAGGGAAATGGCTTGCCATTTTTCCATGGACATTTTATTTCTATTGCAACTTTTGTACCATCTGCAAGTGTAACTAGACCATCTGGAGTTACTCCTAGCCATATTCTTTTCCCACTATCAGCAATCACATAAGTTGTAACTTCATTGAACATTGCATTTATGTAATTGGTGTTAAGGAAGTTCAGATATGTTATTATGGCATAACGTTCACATATTCTGCCCCATCTCATTGCACTATTGGCTATGGTTTCTGTCCATGAACTATTATCTATGTGGAATTCCTTAATTAAATTGTAATACTCAAGTCTAGCATTGGTTCCGTGCATGCCAAGAGTTGTTGCAGCCATACTTCCATTGATTTTACCTTTGCGTAGTGTGAGCCATGCTTCTGAACCCTGCTTTAAATTTCCTGTGTATTTTGTGAAGTTTTTGAATTCTTTTAAAGACTTTGTTTTCATGGTGTCAAGCAAGCCAATTACTGTTTTCTTTGAGTATGATTCGAACATCTTAGAGAAATTTGTTTTTTTTGTTTGATTTGTTTTTCTTTTTGATTTATTTAACGGGCATGTTTTGTAATTATGGCCTTTTGTTTGGCATTTTGTGCATGTCTGTTTTTTCAACCAGTCTTCATTAATTGGTTCCGTACATTGCCTAGCCCAGTGACCAAACTTTTTACAATTAAAGCATTGATCATACGGTGTTGAAAAGTTTAATTTAGGTTTATCACCGCTATATGATTTGAGATATTGACGTATTGCACTGTGGTCATTTTCACTTGGACTAAGCTTATCTTTTCTTATGTAAAATATACACCGTTGTTTCAAGAACCTTTTAATGATATGTCCAAATACAAAGGCAGTTTCTTGTGAATCAAAATCTTGATAACCACACATATCCAGGAGACAGTACCAAGTTTTTCTTATTTCAGTATCAGAGTAGTAAAATTGTAATGCATCTAATAGTGATCTGGTTGTCCACTTGTCTGAGCAAAAATACTTTTGACGTAGTTCATCATCTAATTGCATGAAAAATCCCTGAACAGACAACCAGTTTTGTGGCTGTTTCAGTATCTCCATAAGTTTGCTGGATTGAGTCATTAAAATCTGGGGTGTGTTTAATTCTATGTATGATGTGATTGATCTAAAATTCTTTTTTAATTCTTTGCACAATGTGCCAGACTTCTGTAAAGCCATTTCTACAGGGAAAGATCTTTGTCCAATAATAGAATGTGACAGTGATTCATCATGCCAGTTCACAAAGCTATGTAAAAGATCAGCATTATTTCCGTCGTCTTTGGGTTTTGACCTTCTTTTGAGAGGAACACTTTTAAGATTTGGCAGAGTCATTGCACTGTATGAACCAATGGTATCTTCAATTTCTGAAAATTCACCTCTTAAAAGTTGGTCCTTAGACAGTGTTGTATTTGTTTGAAAATATTGATCAACAGTTGGTTTTCCACCAGCTATGCGAGCTCTTTGCAAGCTAAAGTAGTTCTCCACATCATCTTGAGAGAGTGATTTTGGAACAAATTTAACATTTTCATGGTATAATTGCATATATGTGAACAATCCAATTGTGCCATTAATTGTTCGAATGATATCTGAGAATGACTCTTTTGTGATAAATGACCGATTGTGGTCTCGCAATGAATAATCAGGCCTCCTGTTTGCTGATGATTGTTTTATTTCAGTGTGCCAATCGGAAAAATATTTTTTCACTTCATTTAATTGCTTCACAAAGTTTGGCTTGGGTTTGCACGCATTCAACGTTTCAAAAAACATGGCTGAGGTTCGAATGTATTTTCGCAGCTGAATGGTTTCATAGAAATGGTGTTCAGCTAAATCTTCACTGGTTGAGTAAGATAACAATTGAACGGCACGCTTGACACTCATCTTTGTACGGGCACTCAAAACAATGTGCTTCCATTTTAATGAAGTATTTTCATTTTGAATAAGGTCAACTAGATATGATGGTGAAATATCATCACCCTGAAACTTCATGTGTCTGTTGCTCGATATCAAGTGATTCCTTAGTCGTTTGATTAGGTGAGGGAAATCGGAGAGCCAATAAATTGGTCTACTGTCATTATAGGGATTTGAGCAAACAAAGTTGTTGTTGCTTGAGTTCTTGAAGAAAGAACGTGAATAAGTTGATCCATCGCAGACAGCATACAATATTTGCATCCTTTGTTTATCATTGATTTCAATTTTACTGAGACATTCAACGACCTGCCAAAGCATTTTATCTATTTTGATGCTATTTACTTTGGCAACGGGATATGATGCTACCGGCCAACAAAAATCTCCCTCGATGCTAGTGAAAAAGAATTGACATATCATGTTTGATAATCTCTCTTTTTCAGGAATTTCTTTTTCATCAGATGTTGATGATTGTGTGGAAAAACAGTGTGAGGATTGTGAGCTTGACTGGGAGTGTGACTGACCTTGAGAGGAACCTTGGGAGTTCTGGCTATCAGCACTTGAATCAATATTTTCAAGGTATTCATCTGGGATATTTAAATTTTCGAACCCAACCAAGTTACCAGTTCGTCTATTGATACACAGACCTTTTTTAACCATAATTTCATCAAAGTGAACCCCACCAATACCTTTACAGTTTCTACGTTTCATTTCCTGTATCATCATTGCAATATTTTCTTGATTTATGGGTTCAGTGTTACATGCTTGCTGTCTATATTGCTTAATTGTATTCCATTTTGGAATGGGCAGAATACTACTTATAGCATCATATCCACTTTCTTTACATTGGTTGGCAATGCGACAACACCATTTTATGGTCAGTGGACTGTATCTCATACCTTTGGGCCTGGGCTTCTTTTTGTTTTTTGTTAATTTAGAGCCTGATTTTTGATATTCCTTCTCTTGCTTTTCTAGGGATATCATTGAATCTTTCAGTACATGGAACAAAATTGAATTGTCATTTAACCATCCATTTTTAGTAGCTATATCAACCATTTCGCCTAATTCAGATGCACTAACCTTAAAATTCGAAGGGGCAGATATGCTATTTGATCTTTGTTCTTTTAACAGTCTGTGTGTGTATTTTAGTTTCTTGGTAAGGTTCTTGTTTTTATTTGTCAAAGAACGAGTCTTCTCTAACATTTCTTGATATGTAAGCACAGAGTAATTTGTCATGTTATGCTGATGATCCTTTACTTTAATCAGTTTTCTTAGTGAGTTTCGTTTTGCATTATAACACGAGCTACATAGGTCTGTTTTAGTAGATTTGGACACATATTCACAATTGGTACTTCTTATACTTGTAATTGTTGCTATTGTTTCAATGATCAGGTTATCATAGGTTTTGCCCTGATTGATTTTTTTAGATTGGAAGTCTTTGACTATATCTTCATCAGTAATACCTGGACATATTGCTATACTCTTGATCTTTGGCAAAACCATCTCGGTAATAGCACTTGTGAACATTTCTACATTGACTGTTAAATTATTTGGGATACAAAAACTCTCTATCAGCTTTTGTCTTATCTTTATATCACATTGCCAGGTGGTATTAATATTTTTAATATGTACATCGTATGATGCTAATGTGCCATTTCCGCATTGAAGTTTAATTTCTGTTTCAGATAAAAGAGCCATGACCCAAGGGGTTCCTTTCAAAGATGTAATAAGTGCAAATATTACATCAGAGGATTCAAATTGGGAAGGTTCCATTTCTAGAGAACAAGAGTGTTGGTGTAAACTCTCCAATATACCTAATTTTGACTTTAAATGGTACGAGGAGGAGTCAGTCATTTTTGGGGTAAACTCAAACACTGTATCATTGGCACTTCTCTCAGGATTATTCCTATTGTTGGATTTAGAAGGATCAGCTGAACTGGATTTTTCAATTGGATCATGTTTAGCCTCAAACAGTGTGTCTGAGTTAGAGTTATACGTTGAATTATCAGAGACCGACTGTGAGAGATTAGGATTTGTTATTTTACATTGCTCAAGTGGTTCTGTTAAATCACCTATTAATGTGTTGTACTTTTTGGACGTTTCGATTAAGTCAGTGAAATATGATTCACATTTAGAGCATGCATAGCCATCAATCTTTTGATCCTTTATACCATCATTTACAAGATCTGTTTTGTAACTACATGGACACACAAATGTTTTTTCAGAAACAAATATGACATGAGATTGGCATTTGACTGTTGTAAGTGTATATGTGCCTTTGCAGTGAACACATTCTTTTTGTGTAAAATTCTTGTAGTTAACTGGCTCAACATTGTCCGGGTTACTGAATCTCTTATGACGCTTATGAGGTTGCTTGCTGTAATGTGAATTGCAGATCTTCAATTCACTAACAATATCAGCATTTAAAATATCAAAATTGATGTCAATTTCATAGAATCCATTTAATGTTCTCAAATGACGTCTGCCCTCATTTTCACAATTTAGAATACAGCAACGACTTCCACCTTCATTTGTGATATTTTTTGTGATAGTGAGATTCGGATCATTTTGTCTATTATCATTCCTATTTTTTATGGACTTACACTGATGATTAAATCTGTATGTTTTGGCTTTGTAAAAGCTGTCCATACTCATATACAGTACAAGTAATGTATCACTTAAAAGAGAAGTAATTGAGGAAGAAGAGTTTGAATTGAAATTCTGTATACAAGATAATAACAGGAGCAATATGAATGATATCTCAATGTGCGCTTGGTGTAGTATTGCTCTATACAAAATACATGGTACTAAGATTACAATACCTGCAATATGGACTTGAATTGATACATTACTTCCTGAAATTTCAAGGAATACAATCCATGCATAAGTTGACATTAAAACTCCCTCGACTGTGCTGCAGTGAAACAGCTTGATTTTGTTATTGCACAAGATGTCTCTTTTGAGATATTTCACTATATTTCCTATAGACATGTCAAGGAGCAAGCACAATAGTTGACCAGGAAGACTATTAAGAATAACTAAATCTTTGCATAATATATTTATATTTGCAACATTTTGAGTGATATATGATATACAAGAATCATACATTTTCTCAGATATTCTCAGTTTCCCTTTCACTGTTTCTTTTGGTTCAGTCTTTTTCAGTGGGATTTTTACTTTGGATATCCATTTTTGGAATTTATTAAGTCTGCTAATATTAGCTCTTACTAGTGTTTTCTTCAACAAGATCATTTTATCTGAGTGATGTTTGTTTGTTCTTTGTTTAAAAAACACCCAGAATGGTGTATTGGTTAAAGGTCTTTGTTGGTCAGACTTTTTAAATGTTTGCCATTTTCTAAAAGGCCATATAAACAGTTGAAAACATGAACCAGTAACACACAGCATATGACAAAACATGATATTTGGAACTTTTGTAATCTCAAGAAAATCTATTGTTGCTAAATAGCAGATTGTTATCAAACAGAAGACTATTGCGTGATAGCGATCCATCATGAGATATATACCTTTGATTGAGTGAGTGTTGATTCTGTGTAAGCTGCTATGTAGAAATCTGAAAGAAAAAATGATTAAGCAATGAGGCAAATGGTATTTTTAAAAAAAGAATCTCAAGTAACATTAGACTATTATGCAGTCTACAGGTTAAACTAAAAATGTATATTGGTAGACGAGATTTATAAAATCATATTTTGCATTTTTCTGAGAATTGAACAATTCAAATTATATGTAGTTTTATTAAAATATAACAACAGTGGAGTTCATCTACTGTAAAATAAACTGATTTTAGTATACAAGTACTGTACAGCCTATTACTAAAATCTAGTATTGCTAGACTACTAGCCTAAGCTAAATTATTCTTTTAAACCATATTTATTCTGCATGCACTGAATAATATAATTATATTGTATAAAATAGCTACTGATACATGTGATTTTAGATACCTATAGGCAGCAAAGTAAGAAAAGTAAAGTGGCAAAGACTTTACCTGGTGAAATGGGTGAGGTGTCTGAGGAAGGTTGAAGTGCTGAAAATGAATTCAAATTATATAGGCCTCTATATAAAATGTATTGAAAGATAAGTTGAGTTTATTTATTGCAAATTACACAATACAAATACTGTCTATACAGCTATACACACAATACGCACAATGCACTGTATAATTAGAATTAGGGGCCTATAGCCTACTAATACAAGTATTTCCAGATGCCGCTAGGCTGAAAACAAAGTATTATGACAAAAACTATACCTGATGAAATGAGTGGCCTAGTGGTGGAATGGATGAACTGGTGGATAAGCTGGTGAAATGGGTGTCTATTGAAGATGAAAAGCTGAAAATAAACATGAATTGTATATTATTCATTGTATTGAAATAGAAAAACAGTGGAGTTGATTTATTGTATTTTTGAATACATATACATGTATACTGATACATATACTTGCAGATACAGCAAGGCTGACAAAAACTATACCTGATGAAATGAGTGGCCTAGTGGTGGAATGGATGAACTGGTGGATAAGCTGGTGAAATGGGTGTCTATTGAAGATGAAAAGCTGAAAATAAACATGAATTGTATATTATTCATTGTATTGAAATAGAAAAACAGTGGAGTTGATTTATTGTATTTTTGAATACATATACATGTATACTGATACATATACTTGCAGATACAGCAAGGCTGACAAAAGCTATACCTGATGAAATGGTAGGCCTAGTGGTGGAATGTGAACTGGAAAAATGAGTGTTGTCTGTTGGAGGATGAAGTGCTGAAAATAAAATAAACATTAATTATATACTATTGTATTGAAAAAATAATTAGTGGAGTTTATTTATTCTAAAATATATTTTTTATAGTACAAATACAGGCTGGATTACTAATTTGTATTATTAGACTATGATTACCAACCTGTAGATTATTTTTAAATTATTGCCTACATTTTTGTTATGCATGGTACTGTACCTGGTGAAGTTGGTGATATGTGAGTGTGAACTACTAGTACTATATAGGGCCTATTATATCAGTATATCTGAAATTAAACCATTTCATTTTTATATACAAGTAATGTTTTAAAACATCTGGAGGCGTAGTAGACTGAGATCTAGACTACAGTTTGGAACAAAATAAATAACAGGTGGATTTTCTATAACCATTTCCAAACCATGGTCGTCTGAAAGCCCATACATGTAGTTTCAAATATTGTCTAGATACACCCCCTAAATTTGTATATACATTTTGTATGATCCCATCCACTGGTGTAAGGCGTCTTGAAAATTTTATTATTTTGAACATGAGAAATTCTCACTTCAGAAATCCACCTGTCAATTTATTTTGTTCCAAACTGCAGGCACGTTCGTAGCCTACATGTACAAACGAGTACTGTATGTCACTTTACATCTACCTACAGTGACCTAGCTAGATCTTTTACAATGTATCTATATTACATGAAGTCAAATATAGAGCGTTCGTTGAATGATTAAACAGGGCTAAACTCTATCAAAAATACATATCGCAGCCAAGCAAAATCATGAGCCCAGCACAGTTCTGAATACCCGCCATTTTTGGAATATTCAAAAACTTGATTTGTAAATGTGATTTATAAGTGAAATTAAATGTACTTCAATGAAACTTTACTGTATTTATATTCTAAGAAGTGTTAACTTTCATATAACTTCAATATGGAGTGCAATTAATTGAATTAGAACGATGAAATGTATACTTACGCGAGAGCGACGAAAATACAGTGATGGATGCAAGAGCGAGTTGCAAGGGAAGCTACACTGCACGAAAACTTCACAGATAGGCTCAAATCCCCGGGAAAATACATTAAAATGTATTTTTCTGCTGCATTTATGATAATATTTAAACAATTTTGCATTGTATGTATTATTTGGATAATATTTGACTATTATGTATTTAATTTTTCAAATTTTATTACTTTTAAAGGGTCGAAGATAAGGTTTTAAACTGAAAAATAAAAAATAAAAATTGAAAATAAAAATTGTTTTAGCGTGGATGAAGAAATATATCAGTCGAGATGGAATATTTTTGAAATGTGTGTTGAGATACATATCTAATGTTTACAAAACAACTTCAGAAAAATAATTTCATCACGTATTTCTTGAGATATACGTGGTTAAGTAGAGCGTTTCGAAGGCAAACAAACGCATCAACAAACTTAAATGTTGATATTTACGTGATTATACTGAATTAGTTAATGGGAAGTTCCAGTCAATTATCACTTGAGCGGAACCACTATGCAATAAGGAAAACACTGATATGCGCATTGTAAGTTTTGGTTAAGTATGTATTAAGTTATTTAAGAAAGAGTGAAGGTTGTGCATTATTTTTCTGTGACGGGTCAATTATTATGGAGATACGCGCGAGAATATCACGTCACTCCTTGGTGGGCACACGGGTGGACGAAAGCTCATTGTCCAAATCGCTCTCGTTTGCGACGTTAAACACAGAAGACGACTTCCCCCTGAGAGAAATATTCACAAATTTCTCCAACTTTGGCCTTACTTGGTGTCAATTTCTTGCTAGAAGACAATACAGAGCCGTATATACGAATGGCATATGGATTTTTCAACAATAAATTAGGGTTGATGCTCATATTATAGTCTGAAATGTCATAATGTGTCATTTCCTGATTTTTTTTCTAGAGATCTAAACTGGATCTAAATAATTTTTGGAAAAGCTTAGCCTAGCGTAAGAGACCAATAGCATAAGGTTTTATTTTTGGAGAAATCTAATTTGTGGCCCTAAAGACTACATATTGATGTGTATTACCACGGAAGTCACATTGATTATTGCTACAGAAATAAATCGTAAAGCTCAGTCGAACTATTGGGAACAAATAAGGTGTGAAGGCAAAGAATAGCAAAGCAATGAGAGGAAAAATCAAGATGCAAAACTATTTTAGGATATGCGTAATGTTGCTGCTGTGTTTAGTTCCAAATATTTTGGGAAAAGCTGTACTTGTTCCAGGAAAAACAGACAGTGGAGATGTAGAGAAGAAACAAATTAATGCTCAATCACATATACTGCAAAATCAAAATTTAAATGACGTTGAAGAAAACGATATGAACCAAGGTAATGCTAATAAAAAAAATTCAGATACACTTCGAGTGGAACCTATGCAAGTGGAAGAGCCACTCAAAAAACTTGACAAGGAAGACCTTAACCCACCAGACCATCTTGATGCAGTTAGAATGGAGCAAGATGGACATCTTAACAAAGATTGGCGCAAAGAAGTCTTTCTCGGGGAACATGAAGATTTTGATCAAAGCACCAGAGAAGAACAAGATCAAAAGTTAAAGATGGTGTTTTACAGGTACATGTAGCCATTGAATTTGTGAAATGTCAATGAATTTTGCTGTTTGAAATGTTCCTGTTGTTGGTTGTCTTTTTGTATTTTTATAACCTTCATATTTATTTATTTTCCTGTGAATTTTCAAGATATATTTCAAATTCTAATATGATACTTGACATCACAATATTAATAGACTAGATGCGAGCAGAAATAATCTTGATTTAGGTTATTAAATATTCAAAATTCAGTACATCTAAAAATATGGTTTCGAAAATTGTCTATCAACTTTGAAAATTTGATTTTTTTGAAAACGTGACTTCTTGTTCGAGTTGATTCCCCATAGACCCCATGTTACAAAATCACAAAAAGTAAATTATCTTCTCTTGTATTGGACAGATAACATTTTCTTTTATTGGACATATTTTAATTTGCATAACTATTAGATACATAAGGGTTATATGAAAATTGAACCATGCAAATAGATGTAATTTAAGTTAACAGGAACTTTCTACCATACCCGCCATGCTATCTGACCCGAATGAGCCACCTGGTGGTGAATCTGGTAACTACCTACTCGCATCTGGGTTATTAGAACAGTTGATTTACTGGTCTATAATGGCTCATGGAGTAAGTATGACCACTAAATTCCATCAACGCTAATGGTTATTTTTCTGATTTGTTTATCATAATTAGAATCTTAAAACAAAGACCTTGATTCTATTATTTATGGTAAATATATGACCTCAGATTTTATTCTGGCCTTTTCCAAAGACCTCAACTTCTAATGTGCGATTTTGGTCTTTTAACAACGAGCAGAATAAAATTTTAGGTCATATATTGTACCATGAATCATAGAATCTCGGTCTTTATTCCTTAAAGAATTTGTGAAATTTAGAAATTTATTTATTGTTGTCAGTATGTTGTCAGTGTATCTAGTGGAACATGTATGTTTAATTATAACAAAGTTTGGTAGGGATATACAGGGAAGCCATCCATCTGTCTTAGTCAGTCCATCTGTCTTGATGAAGTTCAGATACTAGTTGATAGATTTTCTTCATATGTAGTAGAGAGATGTATATCGGTGAATAAATGTATGCAAAAAGTAATCATTTCAAAATGGCCGCTGCTTTAAAAATAGTGGGAATTGTTTGCAAAAATCTAAGTTTTTCATTATCAACCAAAGTAATGAATATTAACTTTTGAAATTTTGGTAGTATAATCACAACATTATATATTTACAGGTCTAGTATTCAGTATTTTTAAGCGTGACCCCCAGTGGCCATCTATGGAGTCCCGTGTATAGATCTCAAATAAAAGACAATTTTGTGTGGATTGCAAATTTTGTATCATTTTTTCTGATTCAGGATTTTGCAATAATTTCCTGATCAAAGTAAAGCCATATAATAATATTATACTCAAATTGAAGCGATCTGAAGTAGATCACAATTATGGTATTGTTTCATAAGTTCCAGTACAACTTTTGGTCCTTTCCCTTTGGGACTCATGCTTAGATAGTGATATCGGTTCTTGAATGGTGGGGGGAAAGGGGGTATTAGACATTATTTCTTTTCAGGTTAGATCACGGTTTTGGGATACATGGGGTTTGTTTTTTCTTGACTGGTATGCACTTAGAGTTTGCTTTTCTTGCTAAGTTCCATTACAACTTTTGGTCCCTTCCCTTTGGCACTCGTGCTTAGATATTCACTGATTCGTGCCAATGAAAATTAAAAATGGCTGTCTAAAGTTGGAATTCGCAAAAATAATTTAGAGATCTCTTCTATACTGTATCAATACCAGTATTGTCTTTATGATTTGTGCCTTTGAAACTCCTACATTAGGTCACCCAAATGTTTAAATTGGTGGAAATTCTGATCTCCAATGTCCGTCTTTTATTATCTGCAAATCATGGGTAGAGAAGACATAACATAACATTATGGCATACAGATTCATGAATATTTTTTTGGGAGTTGCCAATTTTTAGTTTATGACATTCAGATGTGCATTTTGTCTTTTTCAGAGTGGACACAGATAAAGATGCACACATAAGCTACACTGAGATGGAGACCTGGATACAGTCTAAGGTCAAAGAACATTTTGATGAAGCTGCTGAAGAGAATAATAGAATCTTTAAAGCATTAGATACAAACAAAGATGGTAAGACAGATCATTTTTGAACAGCCATGGGAGTTAAACCGGAATTTTCTCCAGAAATGAAGGGTTTCCCCTTTACAAATATTGGTTTCAAATAAAATATCAATACTGGTAGGCCTTCTGTAATTGGCGTAAATTCTGATATATATATTTGCTGCCTTATGTACAATAACAAAACTTTAATCTTGTTTTAAAAAGGCAACCATACATCCAGTATAGGTAATGATACTTTGAATATTTGTTGCAGGTTTTGTTTCATGGACAGAGTACTGTATCCAATTTCTGGTTGCTCATGGATATGACCAGAAAACTTCAGAGAAATACATGGAAGACTATGAAATAATAGAAGTGAATGATGAAGGTATATTGAATCTGTGAATGTCCACACAGTTAGTAATAAGACCAAATGGGTTGACCACATAGAGATTTCACTGTTCAGAAATCTCAATATTATATCAGGATCAGACTTCGGCTATGGTAGACTAGTATTTTCCAAATTGAAAATCTTTGTTGAAATGTTGTGAAGTGTGAAAGGGCCTCTTTTTGCAAGTGAAACACAAATTCAAAGATCTAGTATGAGAATTGATTATTGAATCATTCTTTGCAAATACTGAGGACTGTACAATTATATAGTTTATATGTTAGACAATAAATTGTATATTATTTGAAGAAAGCATTGGTATTTTTATTCAGTACGAGATCATATGGTGAAGAATAAGTTTCGCTGGTCCGAGGCAGATGAAGACCCTATGGACAACCAGCTGAACTTAAGCGAATTTAAGGCATACAGACACCCAGAGCAAAGCTTTAGAATGCTCGACAACATGGTCAGGGATATCCTAGAGAGTTTAGGTCAGTACATTATAATCCATTTGATTTCTGTTTATCAGTGCATCGTGAAAATTCTAGAACACAAGCACATTGCAATGTAGAGATTGCAATGGAACTGTGATATATGTACGGTATGTATGTATGTATATATTTATTGCCCTTTATATAAAGGGGACACATGTATACACATTATGTAAATGTTAAATTGAAAATGATCACTATTTACAAGCAAACAGTATTGTTGCGTTTTGACTGACAGCGACGCCAAGCTACCGCATAGACTCACACTGCCGATGGCATTTGATCACATTAAAATGAGAGACTAGTTTAGTTTTGGGGACAATTATCTTATTCCTAGAAATCTTGCATGTGAGAATCATGATGAATATTCGGTCTGACATTTGTACAAATAATATAATGTAGCGTGTAATCAATCAATAGATTAGCATTGACAAAAAATAGTTCTCATGATCCTTTCCCACATCATTGGACATTCAAAGTTCCAGTCAATAAAACGCTAAAACCTTAGATTTAAATTCCAGATGCTAATCATGATTCAATATTGACGGAGCAAGAGTTTATCGCACTGCCCCCTGGTGAGGTTGAGTCTGAATGGCGGGAATCTGACAAACTCTGGCAGGATGAGAGACGTAAAGAATTTCAAAATACGATTGATATTGATAAAAATGGAAAAGTTACAAAAGATGAGTTAAAGGTAAGGAGAATGAATGCTTGTATAAGAATGTTTGGAAAATAGCATGGGCTAAAAAGTGACTAAAAAGTTGACTGGCTCTATTAATGAAATACAGTAAAATCTCTCCGACAAGGAATAGTTTTCAGAAGAACCTAATATTTTCCATTGACTTACATGTTAACATACCCTCTCTGTAAGGAACACCTGTTAACTGGTAACAATGAACAGTGTTTTAGGGCAAAGTTAATAAATTTACCTATTCACAAGGAACTTGGAAAATGAATATGTGAATGGATGGCTTAATCCAATATGTGATTCTAAAGAGCTTAGTTTAATATGAATCAGATTAGAATAAGCCGAATGTTGACTACAGCTGCGACATCTCTACCTCTGTTAATTACCCCAATATTGTTTTAATTGATCCGTTTTAACAATAGATAATTATCCCATCGAACAAAGTTCGGAGGGATATAGGGAACGCCTCTGTCCGTACGTGCGTACATACATCCATCCATCCGTCCGTCCATCCGGGCAATAACTCAAATACCGTTGGGCCGATTTTGTTCATATTTTGTACACATATACCCAATGGGGTAGAAGTTCTGCTCGAAAACCGATTGATTAAGCTAGAAATGTAAATACAGAAGAAATACATGGCAGCCATCTTGAAAAATGGCTGCCTTTGCACGTCATTTTACGATTTTTGCTGTAACTTGAAAAGTAGTGGAGCGATTTTGTTCATATTTGGTATGTGAACACTTTAAGCATGGCACAATGTCTAATGACATTTTTGGTAGTAGCTGGCCATTTTGAAAAATGGCCGCCATTTTTATGTGTGTTATTTAATATTTTTTACTTTAAGTCAAAAAATAGTGGAGCGATTTTGTTCATATTTGGTATGTGAATACTTTAAGCATGGCCCAATTTCTAATGACATTTGGTTAGTAGGCGGCCATTTTGAAAAATGGCCACCATTTTTTACGTTTTTTTTCGATAACTTGAAAAGTAGTGGAGTGATTTTGTTCATATTTGATATGTGAATACTGTGTGACACTTCACGTAGTAGGTGGCCATTTAAAAAATGGCTGTCATTTTTACATTTTTTACTATAATTAAAAAGTATTAGAGCGATTTTGTTCATAATTGAATGTCGTAAACTAACAACGTATTCACTTTCGGCCGAGATTATCGATATATCTCGCGAGATTTAGATTTTAAAACTTTTACTTCCTGGTGGCGAATTTCTACAACTTTCGAATTAGTTTACAAAGAACTGAATCAAACAAGAAGGTCAAATATGAGATAATCTAGACACAGGTAAGACTTTATAGCAATTTATCTTAGACTCTTAATCGCAAACATGTTTGATACACAATAATTTTGTGTTGAAAAGTTCACGCCCAAGAAAAAAGTTACGGATTACGGTACCAAG
>CAIIXF020000330.1:10000-17500 GCA_903813345.2 Owenia fusiformis | reverse complement strand
CCCTAACCCTAACCCTAACCCTAACCCTAACCCTAACCCTAACCCTAACCCTAACCCTAACCCTAACCCTAACCCTAACCCTAACCCTAACCCTAACCCTAACCCTAACCCTAACCCTAACCCTAACCCTAACCCTAACCCTAACCCTAACCCTAACCCTAACCCTAACCCTAACCCTAACCCTAACCCTAACCCTAACCCTAACCCTAACCCTAACCCTAACCCTAACCCTAACCCTAACCCTAACCCTAACCCTAACCCTAACCCTAACCCTAACCCTAACCCTAACCCTAACCCTAACCCTAACCCTAACCCTAACCCTAACCCTAACCCTAACCCTAACCCTAACCCTAACCCTAACCCTAACCCTAACCCTAACCCTAACCCTAACCCTAACCCTAACCCTAACCCTAACCCTAACCCTAACCCTAACCCTAACCCTAACCCTAACCCTAACCCTAACCCTAACCCTAACCCTAACCCTAACCCTAACCCTAACCCTAACCCTAACCCTAACCCTAACCCTAACCCTAACCCTAACCCTAACCCTAACCCTAACCCTAACCCTAACCCTAACCCTAACCCTAACCCTAACCCTAACCCTAACCCTAACCCTAACCCTAACCCTAACCCTAACCCTAACCCTAACCCTAACCCTAACCCTAACCCTAACCCTAACCCTAACCCTAACCCTAACCCTAACCCTAACCCTAACCCTAACCCTAACCCTAACCCTAACCCTAACCCTAACCCTAACCCTAACCCTAACCCTAACCCTAACCCTAACCCTAACCCTAACCCTAACCCTAACCCTAACCCTAACCCTAACCCTAACCCTAACCCTAACCCTAACCCTAACCCTAACCCTAACCCTAACCCTAACCCTAACCCTAACCCTAACCCTAACCCTAACCCTAACCCTAACCCTAACCCTAACCCTAACCCTAACCCTAACCCTAACCCTAACCCTAACCCTAACCCTAACCCTAACCCTAACCCTAACCCTAACCCTAACCCTAACCCTAACCCTAACCCTAACCCTAACCCTAACCCTAACCCTAACCCTAACCCTAACCCTAACCCTAACCCTAACCCTAACCCTAACCCTAACCCTAACCCTAACCCTAACCCTAACCCTAACCCTAACCCTAACCCTAACCCTAACCCTAACCCTAACCCTAACCCTAACCCTAACCCTAACCCTAACCCTAACCCTAACCCTAACCCTAACCCTAACCCTAACCCTAACCCTAACCCTAACCCTAACCCTAACCCTAACCCTAACCCTAACCCTAACCCTAACCCTAACCCTAACCCTAACCCTAACCCTAACCCTAACCCTAACCCTAACCCTAACCCTAACCCTAACCCTAACCCTAACCCTAACCCTAACCCTAACCCTAACCCTAACCCTAACCCTAACCCTAACCCTAACCCTAACCCTAACCCTAACCCTAACCCTAACCCTAACCCTAACCCTAACCCTAACCCTAACCCTAACCCTAACCCTAACCCTAACCCTAACCCTAACCCTAACCCTAACCCTAACCCTAACCCTAACCCTAACCCTAACCCTAACCCTAACCCTAACCCTAACCCTAACCCTAACCCTAACCCTAACCCTAACCCTAACCCTAACCCTAACCCTAACCCTAACCCTAACCCTAACCCTAACCCTAACCCTAACCCTAACCCTAACCCTAACCCTAACCCTAACCCTAACCCTAACCCTAACCCTAACCCTAACCCTAACCCTAACCCTAACCCTAACCCTAACCCTAACCCTAACCCTAACCCTAACCCTAACCCTAACCCTAACCCTAACCCTAACCCTAACCCTAACCCTAACCCTAACCCTAACCCTAACCCTAACCCTAACCCTAACCCTAACCCTAACCCTAACCCTAACCCTAACCCTAACCCTAACCCTAACCCTAACCCTAACCCTAACCCTAACCCTAACCCTAACCCTAACCCTAACCCTAACCCTAACCCTAACCCTAACCCTAACCCTAACCCTAACCCTAACCCTAACCCTAACCCTAACCCTAACCCTAACCCTAACCCTAACCCTAACCCTAACCCTAACCCTAACCCTAACCCTAACCCTAACCCTAACCCTAACCCTAACCCTAACCCTAACCCTAACCCTAACCCTAACCCTAACCCTAACCCTAACCCTAACCCTAACCCTAACCCTAACCCTAACCCTAACCCTAACCCTAACCCTAACCCTAACCCAACCCTAACCCTAACCCTAACCCTAACCCTAACCCTAACCCTAACCCTAACCCTAACCCTAACCCTAACCCTAACCCTAACCCTAACCCTAACCCTAACCCTAACCCTAACCCTAACCCTAACCCTAACCCTAACCCTAACCCTAACCCTAACCCTAACCCTAACCCTAACCCTAACCCTAACCCTAACCCTAACCCTAACCCTAACCCTAACCCTAACCCTAACCCTAACCCTAACCCTAACCCTAACCCTAACCCTAACCCTAACCCTAACCCTAACCCTAACCCTAACCCTAACCCTAACCCTAACCCTAACCCTAACCCTAACCCTAACCCTAACCCTAACCCTAACCCTAACCCTAACCCTAACCCTAACCCTAACCCTAACCCTAACCCTAACCCTAACCCTAACCCTAACCCTAACCCTAACCCTAACCCTAACCCTAACCCTAACCCTAACCCTAACCCTAACCCTAACCCTAACCCTAACCCTAACCCTAACCCTAACCCTAACCCTAACCCTAACCCTAACCCTAACCCTAACCCTAACCCTAACCCTAACCCTAACCCTAACCCTAACCCTAACCCTAACCCTAACCCTAACCCTAACCCTAACCCTAACCCTAACCCTAACCCTAACCCTAACCCTAACCCTAACCCTAACCCTAACCCTAACCCTAACCCTAACCCTAACCCTAACCCTAACCCTAACCCTAACCCTAACCCTAACCCTAACCCTAACCCTAACCCTAACCCTAACCCTAACCCTAACCCTAACCCTAACCCTAACCCTAACCCTAACCCTAACCCTAACCCTAACCCTAACCCTAACCCTAACCCTAACCCTAACCCTAACCCTAACCCTAACCCTAACCCTAACCCTAACCCTAACCCTAACCCTAACCCTAACCCTAACCCTAACCCTAACCCTAACCCTAACCCTAACCCTAACCCTAACCCTAACCCTAACCCTAACCCTAACCCTAACCCTAACCCTAACCCTAACCCTAACCCTAACCCTAACCCTAACCCTAACCCTAACCCTAACCCTAACCCTAACCCTAACCCTAACCCTAACCCTAACCCTAACCCTAACCCTAACCCTAACCCTAACCCTAACCCTAACCCTAACCCTAACCCTAACCCTAACCCTAACCCTAACCCTAACCCTAACCCTAACCCTAACCCTAACCCTAACCCTAACCCTAACCCTAACCCTAACCCTAACCCTAACCCTAACCCTAACCCTAACCCTAACCCTAACCCTAACCCTAACCCTAACCCTAACCCTAACCCTAACCCTAACCCTAACCCTAACCCTAACCCTAACCCTAACCCTAACCCTAACCCTAACCCTAACCCTAACCCTAACCCTAACCCTAACCCTAACCCTAACCCTAACCCTAACCCTAACCCTAACCCTAACCCTAACCCTAACCCTAACCCTAACCCTAACCCTAACCCTAACCCTAACCCTATAGGCATCATTTAAGACCAAATTTAAAATTATAGCCCCACTGATTACCCAGTAGCTCCTGTATAACTCTAACCCTAACCCTAACCCTAACCCTAACCCTAACCCTTAAAAACAAGTGGGCGATAATAGGGGAATTCCCCATTGAATCCATGTGTTAATATTCTGAACTTTAAAAAATTATATTTCGTTAAGTAATAGTCGGATTAAAATTTGGTCAAGTGATATTGAATCAGGGTGTAATGTTACGTTGGAATAAAAATATTAAAAAAATTTAAAAAAATAAAATTGAAAAAAAATGTCGAAAAATTTTCTAAGTCCAGCCCCCCACCCATATCTCAAAAACTAAAAGTCGGATCGACAAACGGTTTTCAGATTCATAATCAGTGACCTCAAGATAGGCAAAAACAAAAAAAAGATTTTGAAAAAATACGCAAAATAAAATTTTTGGTCGAAACCGGAAATGACGTCATAACTTTTTACGTCATCAGTCTATAATTGCATTCTGGGCAGAAATGTTGACAAACAACCTATAGGCATCATTTAAGACCAAATTTAAAATTATAGCCCCACTGATTACCCAGTAGCTCCTGTATAACTCTAACCCTAACCCTAACCCTAACCCTAACCCTAACCCTAACCCTAACCCTAACCCTAACCCTAACCCTAACCCTAACCCCAACCCCAACCCCAACCCCAACCCCAACCCCAACCCCAACCCCAACCCCAACCCCAACCCCAACCCCAACCCCAACCCCAACCCCAACCCTAACCCTAACCCTAACCCTAACCCTAACCCTAACCCTAACCCTAACCCTAACCCTAACCCTAACCCTAACCCTAGTTGGGCCCTAATCCTAACCCTAACCCTTACCCTAACCCACATTTTGAAAAAATATATCTCAATAACTAATAGTCGATTTTGAATTTGGTCAACATATTTGGACTCAGTGACTTCAGCTCTATTCCAGAAAAAATAATAAAAAATAAAAATAAATAAATAAAAAAAAGTGTCGAAAAATTTTCTAAGTCCAGCCCCAACCCATATCTCGAAAAGTAAAAGTTAATTTGAAAAACGGATTACAGATTCATAATCAGCGACCCCATAATAGTCTAGAACAAAAAAGAAATTTTTGAAAAAAAAAACGTTTTTAAAAAGATTGGTCAAAACCGGATATGACGTCATAGCTACTTCTGGTACCGGTCTATAATTAAACCCCTAGTGGATTCTTACTCCTGGGACTCTTATACAACTTTTGTGAAAAATTCAGAATTATAGACCGGCCATGTTCGGATAAGTTGGGCCCTAATCCTAACCCTAACCCTAACCCTAACCCTAACCCTAACCCTAACCCTAACCCTAACCCTATAGGCATCATTTAAGACCAAATTTAAAATTATAGCCCCACTGATTACCCAGTAGCTCCTGTATAACTCTAACCCTAACCCTAACCCTAACCCTAACCCTAACCCTTAAAAACAAGTGGGCGATAATAGGGGAATTCCCCATTGAATCCATGTGTTAATATTCTGAACTTTAAAAAATTATATTTCGTTAAGTAATAGTCGGATTAAAATTTGGTCAAGTGATATTGAATCAGGGTGTAATGTTACGTTGGAATAAAAATATTAAAAAAATTTAAAAAAATAAAATTGAAAAAAAATGTCGAAAAATTTTCTAAGTCCAGCCCCCCACCCATATCTCAAAAACTAAAAGTCGGATCGACAAACGGTTTTCAGATTCATAATCAGTGACCTCAAGATAGGCAAAAACAAAAAAAAGATTTTGAAAAAATACGCAAAATAAAATTTTTGGTCGAAACCGGAAATGACGTCATAACTTTTTACGTCATCAGTCTATAATTGCATTCTGGGCAGAAATGTTGACAAACAACCTATAGGCATCATTTAAGACCAAATTTAAAATTATAGCCCCACTGATTACCCAGTAGCTCCTGTATAACTCTAACCCTAACCCTAACCCTAACCCTAACCCTAACCCTAACCCTAACCCTAACCCTAACCCTAACCCTAACCCTAACCCCAACCCCAACCCCAACCCCAACCCCAACCCCAACCCCAACCCCAACCCCAACCCCAACCCCAACCCCAACCCCAACCCTAACCCTAACCCTAACCCTAACCCTAACCCTAACCCTAACCCTAACCCTAACCCTAACCCTAACCCTAACCCTAGTTGGGCCCTAATCCTAACCCTAACCCTTACCCTAACCCACATTTTGAAAAAATATATCTCAATAACTAATAGTCGATTTTGAATTTGGTCAACATATTTGGACTCAGTGACTTCAGCTCTATTCCAGAAAAAATAATAAAAAATAAAAATAAATAAATAAAAAAAAGTGTCGAAAAATTTTCTAAGTCCAGCCCCAACCCATATCTCGAAAAGTAAAAGTTAATTTGAAAAACGGATTACAGATTCATAATCAGCGACCCCATAATAGTCTAGAACAAAAAAGAAATTTTTGAAAAAAAAAACGTTTTTAAAAAGATTGGTCAAAACCGGATATGACGTCATAGCTACTTCTGGTACCGGTCTATAATTAAACCCCTAGTGGATTCTTACTCCTGGGACTCTTATACAACTTTTGTGAAAAATTCAGAATTATAGACCGGCCATGTTCGGATAAGTTGGGCCCTAATCCTAACCCTAACCCTAACCCTAACCCTAACCCTAACCCTAACCCTAACCCTAACCCTATAGGCATCATTTAAGACCAAATTTAAAAGTATAGCCCCACTGATTACCCAGTAGCTCCTGTATAACTCTAACCCTAACCCTAACCCTAACCCTAACCCTAACCCTTAAAAACAAGTGGGCGATAATAGGGGAATTCCCCATTGAATCCATGTGTTAATATTCTGAACTTTAAAAAATTATATTTCGTTAAGTAATAGTCGGATTAAAATTTGGTCAAGTGATATTGAATCAGGGTGTAATGTTACGTTGGAATAAAAATATTAAAAAAATTTAAAAAAATAAAATTGAAAAAAAATGTCGAAAAATTTTCTAAGTCCAGCCCCCCACCCATATCTCAAAAACTAAAAGTCGGATCGACAAACGGTTTTCAGATTCATAATCAGTGACCTCAAGATAGGCAAAAACAAAAAAAAAATTTTGAAAAAATACGCAAAATAAAATTTTTGGTCGAAACCGGAAATGACGTCATAACTTTTTACGTCATCAGTCTATAATTGCATTCTGGGCAGAAATGTTGACAAACAACCTATAGGCATCATTTAAGACCAAATTTAAAATTATAGCCCCACTGATTACCCAGTAGCTCCTGTATAACTCTAACCCTAACCCTAACCCTAACCCTAACCCTAACCCTAACCCTAACCCTAACCCTAACCCTAACCCTAACCCTAACCCTAACCCTAACCCTAACCCTAACCCTAACCCTAACCCTAACCCTAACCCTAACCCTAACCCTAACCCTAACCCTAACCCTAACCCTAACCCTAACCCTAACCCTAACCCTAACCCTAACCCTAACCCTAACCCTAAAAAATTAATTTTTTAAAAATTTTTTAAGTCCAACCCACACCCTATATCTCCGGTACCGGTCTATAATTGAACCCCTAGTGGATTCTTACTCCTGGGACTCTTATGCAACTTCTATGAAAAATTCAAAATTATAGACCGGCCATGTTCGGATAAGTTGAGCCCTAATCCTAACCCTAACCCTAACCCTAAACCGGATGTGACGTCATAGCTACTTCCGGTACCGGTCTATAATTGAACCCCTAGTGGATTCTTAC
>CAIIXF020000329.1:0-22981 GCA_903813345.2 Owenia fusiformis | reverse complement strand
CAAGAGGTTAAAATCCTTAAACCTTCTTAAAATTCATCTTAATTATATTTTACATCTTAGTGTCACACTACAAAACCATACATATCATCAAAGAGGGACAGATATAAAAAACATAAGGGTCATCCAAGGGCATACCTTAAATTCGTAAATTCAGACCTGATATTGTACGATTCTTCAAATTTTGAACTCATTTAAATCCTTAAACCTTCTTCAAATCCATCTCAGTTATTTTTTACATATTAGTTTCACACTACAAAACCATACATACCATCAAAGAGGGACAGATGTAAAAAATATAAGGCTAATCAAAGGTCTTACCTGAAGTTCGCAAATTCAGACCTGATATTGTACAATTCTTCAAATTTTGGACTTATTAAAACCCTTAAACCTTCTTAAAAACCATCTTAATTATTTTGTACATCTAAGTTCCACACTACAAAACTATAAATATCATCAAAGTGGGACGGATGTAAAAAATCTAAGGCTCACCCAAGGTCTTACCTGAAATTCGTAAATTCAGACCTGATATTTTACAATTCTTCGAATTTTGAACTTGTTTAAAACTTTAAACTTCCTTAAAACCCATTTTAATTATCTTTTACATCTTAGTTCAATACTTCAAAACCATATTTATAATCAAAGAGGGATAGATATAGAAACCATAGGCATCAGCTATAGTCATACCCAAAATCACCCCTCTCAAAAATGTCAAAATTTTCAAAAAATCAACAATTTTTTTCCCGGCTCCTACTGATTCAATTAGTTTGAACCTTTCAGGGATTATAGCCCTGCTACTGAGCACTTCACATGAATTTTTCCAATGTCTTCCAGTGTCTGAATCAAAAGTGAGGCTCTAAAAAGTAAGAAAATGGGTCACGAATTTGCCCCCTGGGGTACATACTTTGTACTATTATTCAAATTCTGTAGGAGTGACTGGCATTATTTATTATGCAAATGATTCATATATATAATGTCTATGTATGTAACTTACAAACATCAAGATATCTAAAGTTATTGAGAATGAAAAAAATATTTTCCCTGGGTGGGGTCTTTTTGGGGGGTGGGGGGCTAATCCCTGAATAAAAAGAATTATGTACCACTCTGTGAAGCTATCACCTTAGTAGAATTTTCATCCAAGACTTCCTTCTAACTGAAAATGCTGCCAAACCAACTATACTCCATTTATTAAGAATTTTCCTCCTCGCTCTTAGAGTATATACATTAGAATTATTTTGAATTCCATACTTTATGTATACTCACTAGATATTCCAAGGCATGTAACTTGGGTGATAGCATCTGTTTATCACCTAATGATATCACCCGTTGCATGTACTCATGCCCCTTCTTTCCGATATCTGATGGAGATGATCCAATTTTTTTGCACATCACCATTTTTGATAACTACAAAAACAAGTTAAATAATGTTGCCAAAAATGGTATGCTATCATTTTCAAATACATTTTTGTTCTTCTTAATAAATGTTTTTTTTTTTTTTTTTTTTTTTTTTTTTTTTTTAAGGTTAAGTTTTATTTCTTTGCATAATTTTATATAACAATATTTAACATACTAGGAAGGCCGAGGTAAAAATTACATTGTTGGCCTCCCTATTAAATAAAAGTAGCAAAATAAAGTTGATATAAATGGTTTCAGACATGTATTGTAAATGTATTGTTATTAAGAGTCTCAGTGGCCGCAGTTGAGATGATGATAACAATAGTGATGATGATGGTGATGAAATGTTGAGGCTAATGCTAAATGATAGAATCAACAAAATTTGCCGTAAGGTTCATAATATCAGCATTACATTTATCTGAGAACTTATGATCACCAAAAAGTATGGTGTGGACTTTATCTACACTATTTAGACTGGCAAATTCTCTAAAGTTAAAATTTTGCAGCTCTTGTAGTTTTTGGGTAAAGATTGACCTTGTTCCAGTTGATAGAGGGCAGTAAAGTAATAAATGGGACTTGGTTTGCTGGGCATGTCCACAAGGGCAACTTGGGTCTGGATAGTTGTTGAAATTGTGCCTAAAAAAGTCTGATTTAAGTGCTAGGTCTGCTCTTAAACGGTTTAGTTTAATTTCAATAGATCGATTTAAGTTCAATTTTGTTGTCAACACAGACCTAGGGTTTGGGTTATATTTGGTTTTCTTATACCTTTACTTGAAGGCTGATATTGAGGGGCTGCGTTTAACTTCAGGTGAAATCATTTTCCATATTCTTATCGGTGCTATGGCAGGAGAGTTTGTAAATTTCATTGGAGATTTTGCTGGAATATTATATTCGTGCTGGGCACGAAGTACACGCTCTGTACCTGGATTTTTAAGTTCATTGTATATAGATTGTACGTAACTAGGAGTCATGTTTTTGGATACCTTATACATTAGAGTTGCCATTTTTTCTTCTCTTCTCTGACTTAGTGTCTTCCAGTTAAGTGAATTTAAGACTTTGATTTCAGAGGAGCCCTTAATGGCCCCAGAGACTAACAAGGCAGCTCTGTAGTGTAACCTATCCAAGGTTTTTAGGGCATAATGTGGTGAACAATTATAAAAGATTGATCCGAATTCTAATTTTGGCAAAATGAACGATAAGTACATTCTTTCAAGGTGTTTGGATGAAATTTTATTTTTCAATGCTGTAAGTGGATTTAGCATTTTATCAATTTTGACTTTTAACTGGGCTATATGTTCTTTGAAGTCAAGGTGGTTATCTAAGATAACTCCAAGATGTTTATGATAATTTACTCTTTCAATTATTCTGTTGCTCAAGGTCAAAATAGGAAAGTTTCTTACATTTTGAATAGATTTGGAAAAAATTATCTCTTTGGTTTTCGTGGGCTTAAAGTTAAGCCCCCAAACCCTTGACCAGTCATAGACATTGTCTAGATCATGTTGTAATAATGTATTTGATGTTAAAACATTTTCAAACTTGTGAACGGGGACATATATAGAAGTATCGTCAGCATAAATATAACATTTTGATTGGATGACCTCTGGGAGATCATTTATAAATAGCAGAAATAGGATGGGGCCTAGAATAGAGCCTTGAGGCACACCAGAGTTTATAAAATTTTCTTCAGAGAATTCGGATAAAGATCCATTAAGGCGTGTGCATACTCTTCTATTGTCTAGGTAGGATTTCATAAGTTTCAACAGGTTATCATTGAAGCCATAAGATTTTAGCTTGTGGATAAGTAAATTATGTCTGACTTTATCAAACGCAGACTCCAGGTCCAAAAAGACTCCCCGTACATCCGCTTTGTCTTCAAATGCATTCATTATAAAATGAGTAATACTTAGTAGCTGACTGTCAGTGCTGTGACCAGGCAGGAAACCTGATTGATTTTCATATAATAACTTATTATCTAAAAGGAACTTCATCATCTGTTGATGCACTCCTTTTTCGAATAATTTGGATATATTACTAAGTAATGTGACAGGTCTATAATTTGTAATATCAGATTTATCACCTTTATTCTTATAGATTGGAATTATTATTCCATCTTTCCATGATCTTGGAAAAATGTTTTCAGTTAGAATTCTATTAAACAATAAGGCTAATGGTTTGTCAATAGATAAAATGCTCATAGTGAGCATTTTATTTGTAATACCATCCAAACCCTCACTTTTTGATGTGTCAAGGTCAGCTATGAGGGTTCTTATTTCCGATGGTGTGATTAAATTACAAGTCAAAAGGTTGTTTGTTCTATTTGGAAAAAATGGTAATGCATTTGTGTCGCGGGTATTATCAAAGTGAAATTTACCTACGAACAATTTCAAAAATTCGTTTCGTTTTTCTTCATCTGTACTACATATGTTTGTCAAAGATGAATTTCTTAGAGTTGGAATTCCAGAGGAAAATTTATTTCCAAGTAATTTTTTAATAGCGCTCCAATAAAAATGTTCCCCACTTGAATAAGTGTGAAGATTTTCACAAATTTCCTGTTCATGGTTAAGTTTAGCCTTGTTAATAAGATTATTCAACATTTCAACTTTATTTTTATATTTCAACTTCGAATCCAAAGTGTTGTTTCTTTTGAATTTCTTATAATATTTGTCACGGTTATTCACAGCCTTTTTGATTTCGTCATTAAACCAAGGTAAATCTTTTGGTTTCCTCACCTTGATTTTGTGAGGTATGTTATGGTCAAAAATAGACAGTAACTTGGAGGAAAAATTTAAAGTTGACTCATCAATTGTGCCATTATTTATAATGTTGTTCCAATTCACAGAATTTATATCATTATTCAGGGCTTGCTGGTTGCAGTCTTTGTATTGCCAAGTTTTAGTAGTAGTTTTAGGTTGATTTTTACTTGTAGCTAGCTGTAAATTACACACTATAGTACTATGGTCACTGCCCCCTATTGGGGCTAGGACTTCAGTACCAATCATGAGGCCTGGAGAATTTGAAAAGATTAGGTCAATGCATGATATACTATTTTCAGTTATTCTAGTTGGTTCATGAATAAATTGTTCAAACCCAAGATTAGTCATTGTCTCATATAATTTGGTCCCTGCTGTATTATCAATATCATGATCATAAAAGAATTTGCTCCTGGCATTAAAATCCCCATTAATTAGTATCATGTCATATTTCCTTTCCCTCATAGCAGTTTCTACACTTTGCTCTAGTAATGTATTAAATTGTTCAATGTCCCCAATCAATGTCTTTGATGGAGACCTATAGCATGTGCCTAGGAGGATTTTTTTGTGTTCAATGACTATCTCTAACCAACCAATCTCATTGAGTGTGCTAAGGTCATCCCTAGGCTTGAAAGCTAAATTTTCGTCCACATACATTAGAATTCCTCTCCCTTGAAAATTTTGAGGTTGGTATGGTTTATGAAAGCCATCGATCATTAATTTGTCTAAGTCAAGATTTTTCCCTGCTTCACAGACCGAGATTATTTGGCAATTTTGTAATTTGGCTGTTAATCCCAATTCTACAAACCTAGGACTATTTTCACCATAATAAATGTCTTTTCTGACAGTTAAGACAATCTCTTATCTAAAAGATATTCTGAGTTATTTTACTTATTTTATCACTACTAATATTCCTTTATTTGCCTCTTGTAATTTTTGATAATTTTGAATGTATAGTGTGGAATAAAAAATAAAAATTGATATTTCCCAATCAAGTTGAACTTACTTCTGCTAAGGTAGCACATGCCTTCAAAATTGCTGTGGGAAGACCCGTGAACAGTGCTATTAAGGGAGCAATTTGAATCTGAAAATATAATGAAAAATTGCACCATTCAGTGTTTTCTAGTGAAAACTTTCGATTATAATTTAATTCCATCATATTTTGGCAACTTTGAAAATTATTTCATGTTTGTAAGGTCGATTTCAAAAATACATTTGTTAAATTGCGAAAATAGGTCAAGAAGCATTGCAAGGATAGTTCAATTGACTTATCGTGGATATACAAATGCTGATCCAGAAGTTCTGATAAAAATATGATTATGATGACATGTGTACTTACAAAGGCCAAAAAGTCCTTCCCTTGCCTACTCCCAATATATTTTAGGAATTTTCTTCCTAGAGTCGGAGCCAACTCGGCAATATAACAATCCATAAGGATATTATCCCCCTCTTTCATCTTCTGACACAGTTGTTTGATGAGTCCCAATTTCAATAGATGAAGAGACCCATATGGAACTTTTCTGCAATATAGAAATAACATTAAGTTGACAGGTTAGTAAGGTGCTTAATCCAGAATCAAGCAATAGGTAAGGGTAGCAATTTAAATAGGTGGACAAGACTTAAGCCAAATAGGACATTTTGTTTCGTCTACGGGTCATAATTTTCAGTTCAGTTTTTAGTTTCAATACCTGTTCACCTGTTTGCAAACTACATGTATTAACAAGGTGAAATAGTGAGCAGCTCAGAGAAAGGTATAATTTACCCAGGAGTTTCCTTTTGAAAGGGAAAACTGTCTTGAATGTTTTTTCAGATAAAGACATTTATTATTATTTTGAAAAACAAACATGACATATTGTATAGCATATTATGTGTTTTTCAAGATAGTATTAACAAGGCATTAACATGCAAAAATGTCACCACCTGCAATAGTTATTGGAAGTTGTAAGAAATTGTTACAGACACCGACCACCAACCGCCGACCACCGGTAGCTATCACAAAAAAACGGAGACCATAACAATATGTGACCACTTTTTGGTGCTGGCATAAAAATCTAAATTTAAAAAAAATGAAAAGTCACCATTTGTATAGATGCCAAACACTGAATGTCAAATAGCGACTTAAATAACAAACACCAACCAATGAACACCAACCACTGAATGTGGAACACCATCCAAAAACAAGTTTAAGAGAATAACATTATTTCACCACCAAAAATGCCTTACTTATGAGGGTCAAACTGATGATTAAACAGAGGGTTTTCACCAACTTTAACCCCTTCACTGCCATCTGAGTTTAGTAGTTTCAATTGGGTTTCATCCTTTGTCCTCATTTCTCCTTTTTGGGTTTCTCCCTTCTTCACCTAAAAATAATAACATGCTGAGCTTTATTAACTAATTTTTTGTCTATGTGGGGAATATCTAAAACAGTTTTCAGAAATAAAAATTGAAATCTCTCACTGAAGTCTCTTTTTTCATATTCTTCACTTTAATGGCATTTTGTTCATCGAATGGATTTGGTCCAAATTTTATATGATGATGCCTAGGGACAAAGTAGCTCTGTTTGAATAAGAATTTTCAAGATGGAGGCTGAATTTCAAAATGGCTGCCATTTTTTCGTAAAAAGCATAATCTTTGATAACTCAAATACCAGTGAACAGGTTTTTTGTTCAAATTTTATATGACGATGCCTCGGGACACCGTAGCTCTGTTCGAGAAAGAATTTCAACAGAAATAGAACGTTATCTTTGATAACTCAAATGCTAATTGACAGATATTGTTCACATTAAATAATGTTTATGTCGAGGGACAAACAAGCTCTGCTCAAGAAGGAATTTTCAAGATGGCCACTTATAATCAAAATATATTTTGTTTGATGGGATTTGCTACTCGTGGAGTTGCTGTTTTTCTAGTTTGACGGTAAATTCACAATGTGCACGAGAACGAGATGATCTATCTATTTAGCAATTGTGTAAAATAACTTACTTTACACTTAGGACAGGGATAATTTGAAGCAGCTCCCTTGTGGCTGCATATTGCTGACATTTCAGCCATGTCAGCGACGAAGTGTTCAAATGTAACTTTTACATCCATGATTTCTCCTCTGGCTGCCACATAGCCTAATTGCCTATAATCAGAAAATGATCAAAGTAACACAAAGACGGTGTATCTATAATTTAAAACTCCAAAAAGTCTATGACTCTATGTTATATAAAAAGAGATTTAAAAATGTATTGTATGTTGTTTTAATTTACAAAACTTGCAAATGAGAAAGATGTTCATAGCAGACCTGTATATATTACATCATGAAGTAAATTACATAGATTCCATTGCAACTCAATAGGTGAATATTTCTATATTGGTCAAACTTTTTGTTAATAGTGTGCCTACTGTCAAAAAATTTCTAAGTTTTATTAGTTATGTGGAGATTGCCTATAATTAATGCAATAATAATGTTTCTTTTCATGTTAGATCATGGTTTTGGGATATATGGGGTTTGTCTTTCTTGACTTGTATGCACATAGAGTTTGCTTTTTCTTGCAAAATTCCATTACAACTTTTGGTCCTTTCCCTTTGGCACTTGTGCTTTATTCTTACCTTTCATCTTTTTCGATATCAGTGATGATATGATCTACTATCTGCAGCATTTCGACATCTGTGCTTACTGATACTACAGTGATGAACTCTGAGTCCGACTGAACACCTGAAATTGGTATGGTTGTATAGATGACAAGGCATGCAAAGAGTCACCACCTGTAATCACATTCTCCAAACACCATCCGTATAAAAGTTTGAGACCACAACAATATACTTCCATATTTGACAATATATCAAGGCTCTTTTTGGAGATAGTAGATCTCGGGTCAGTAAGCTTGTCACATACCTATTGTTTTGCCTTTACTCACAAAAATCAAATTAATATATAGTAATTACTTCATCATTCAACTCCCTTCAACTCTCTAATAACATGAGGTTCAAACCTCCTCAATGAAATGTCAATGAAATAGTTCTTAAAAAGTCACATGCAAATTGCCAGGAGTTCATATTTGTACCTGATGGCTGTATTTGACAGACTCCCATCGGTGACCATCGTCGACTCTTATTAGTTGACATGTCATCGATGAAGACTTTCAATTTTACTTCAACAGTTTGATCTGAAATTGCAAGAATTAATAATAATAGTGTAAATTAAGCTACTACAGTTGGCAACTTTTATTAGACTCCAGATGATAATCTGGAGTCTATTGTTTTTGCCTCTTTTCTTTCTTTCTTCTTCTTTATTATTCTTTTACTGAGCACGTTTTCTCAACAACTATAAGGTATCTATTCAAGACAATTATATGATTAATTAAGGTACTTGATCATGTTGGTGGGAAACGGGGTCAAATTTTTATCTAGGTCAAAGGTCAAGAACTAGGTCAAATCTTACATTTTTAACATACTGTCAATTATCTTTGTCGTTCTTCATCGAAACGTCTTCATCTTTTTTTCAACATGTAGCTTAGAAACAGTCCTTTCATAAGTGTGCTATCCGTTTTTTGATCACTCTTACCGATTTAGAAATATGGCGTCCAGAAAGTAGGTCAAAACAAAAATATCTCCAAATTCAACATATCATCAGTCAGGCAATAAGTCAGGACATCAGTTATGAATTAGTCAGGTCATCAGTCATGTTATCAGTCAGGTTATTAGTCAGGTCATTGGTCAGGTCATCGGTCAGGTCATTAGTCAGGTCACCAGATGGGTCATCAGTCAGGTCAAGTCATTAGTTAGGTCATTAGTCAAGTCATCAGTTAGGTCATCAGTCAGGTCATCAGTTAGGTCATCAGTCAGGCCATAAGTCAGGACATCAGTTATGAAATTAGTCAGGTCATTAGTCATGTTATCAGTCAGGTCATCAGTCATGTTATCAGTCAGGTTTTTAGTCAGGTCATTGGTCAGGTCATCGATCAGGTCATTAGTCAGGTCACCAGATAGGTCATCAGTCAGGTCAGGTCATTAGTTAGGTCATTAGTCGAGTCATCAGTTAGGTCATCTGTCAAGTCATCAGTCAGGTCACAAGTCAGATCATCAGTCAAGTCATAAGTCAGGCCACCAGTCATGTCATTAGTCAGGTCATCAGTCTTGTCATCAGTCATGTTATCAGTCAGGGCATCAGTCAGGTCAGGTCAGTCAGTCAGTCAGTCAGTTAGTCTAAAAAGAATCTGTCATCTGGAGTCTGAAATTGAACTTGTTCAATTTCCAAATTCTAGTTATTATTGAGGCCCCTGCATATTTACCGGGTATTTATTCATCCTAGCACTTTTTCTCATACTCCTAGCTTGGTTTGAGATAACTCATACATGCTCCTACAAGGACCTTGGTTGAACTTTGCTTGAAAGGATTTTTTATCTAGGTCAAGGTCAAAATCTAGGTCAAATCATTTTTTAATTCCTCAAAAACTGTAAAACAGATCATTTTTAAAAGCATCTAAAAATTGCCAGGATTCCATATGTGACCTCAGATTTGAGAGTTGGCCTTAACTTGACCTTCAGTGACCTTTGAAAGGTAAAAAAGTGGATTTTTCAAATCGATTTTTTAGATTCTAATTTAGTTATAGTATTTAATCACACACAGGCTTTTTAATTTTCAACAGTCAAGGTCATCAAACTAAGTCACAAACAATGTTATCAGAAGTTCACAAAGTAAAATGGTCTCACTTAAATCATGAACAACAATTCACCGTAGTCTTTTATCAACTCACCGTCTGATGAAGAGAGACCACTTTTTGGGTGGGCTACTGCCATCTTTGAGATTGCCATGATATCCAACATTGAGAAATGTTTATTTCCATGCATGTTCTGAAATGAAGAATTGAAAGGCAGTAATTAAAACCCTGGTGGTCAATGAGTCATGTTTGTGGTCCACTAGAAGAACTTAAAAAAGCAAATATCCCCTCCAACTTTTGGGAGGGAGAGTACAGTGAGACCTGTAAAGTTGAACGCCTCTAGAAGTTTTCTGAGTCCTAAGACCAACTGACTTAATGTTAAATGAACCTAAGTGTAATACTCCCTACACATTTTAGAGCTACCAAAGGTTCTCTCCTTAGACAGGTTTTACTGTAATAACTTTTTTGATTAAAATGTTCTTGTGAATATGCTCATAGTGCAGTTCTAGTATGCTATTTTCATAGTAAAGACATATTATAATTTAAAAAGATTAATCAAGGGTGACAGCCACTTTATTATATTGAATGTATTAAGCTTATATGAACCAGGAGTCATAGGGGGATTTTCTGTATTGAAATTTGATATTCAGTAAACAATTCAAAACGTTAATCCTATCGATAGAGGTTTTAAAACGTTCCACTATAGTTGACAGACGAGCAAATAAGTGATATGTTGCAAAAGCTCACCATGTGAGCTAAAAATTCCAAAAAATTGTACCTGCTTCACTAATTGGCCCAGTCCTGGGAACTTGAAGTTTTTCAAACTCCTAAGCGAGGGCACATCTCCTCCAAAACGTTGTATGATGTGTAAGATCATCTTCATGGTTCCCTCTGACTATAATGTAGAACAAGACATAAAGTGATAAATATAGCACTTTAATTTAAGATCAAAATGGTAACCGTGTGATTTAGCAAGCATGCCCAAAACCTAATCAGACCTTGGCACTTGTCTCCTCTTACATCTGGATTTTGATGACAAGATTTATGGAATAAAAAATTCAAAATGGCTGCTAAGTAATTTACACTGCATGCCCTTAACCTAATCAAATCTTAGCATTAGTCTGCTCTTGCATGTGTAAAATATTCGAGTTGAACAGATTAATGGTTTTCTTGGAATTTTGATGACAAGAATTGATTTTTAATGAAATATTGGTAAAATTTAGCTATTAAAGTATATTCTAATATAGAATGATACATGATTCTTTATTCCTTAAGTAGATACAAAAATCATGTAAGATATTGTAGCTTTTTAGATCTAAAGTGTAGCATTTTCCAGACCTGTTATAATCTCTGAATTGTAAGTTGCTAATAATGAATTATTCTGTATCTTCAAATGAACTAAATGAAGAGTGATAAGACTTACAATTGTGTGACTCCTAGAGTTCATCAAGCAGATCAGGAGTAAAAAACCCTCTGAAGGAAATGGCCAGAAGTCTCCATTCTGATCCCAGGACTGACCTAAAACAAAAATACTTAATTACCCAAATGCGAGTAGGTAGTTACCAGTTTCACCACGAGGTGGCTGATTCGGGTCAATTAACATGGCAGGTATATAAGAAAGTTCCCTTAAACTTGAATATTATCAATTTAAGTGGCTCAATTTTCATATAAACCTTATGTGTCTGATACTTATACTAATGAAAATATGTCCAGTAAAGCAAAATATTATCTGTCCACTTAAAGAAAAGGTATTTCATTTTTTGTGATTTTATAGCATGGGGTCTATGGGGAATTTCCCCGAGCTAGAAGTCACATTTTCAAAGAAAATTTATTTTTCAAAGTTGATAAACACTTTTTAAAACCACATTTCTAGATGAAATTTTACATGTAGATTTCAAATATGATATTACTTTGACTGAATTTTGAATTTTTAATGACGTAAATCAAGATTATTTCTACTTGCATCTAGGTTATTGAGAATGTGCTTTTAGAATTAAAAACCAGTATTTAGTTTAGTTTATCATGATATGATATGATATCTGAGACTGAATGCTCTGTCTCATATGAGTACAATCATCAATATCTTTAGGGGGCTCACTGTATACAGCTTTTGACAGGAGTCCTTGTCTGAACCCTCAGATGTCAGTATGTATGTTTCCTATCAATCGGTCAAATTTCAATACATTCTCATACCAATTATTTTTATCATTATAATTGTGATAGTCACATTTTAATAACACCCAAAAGCCATACCAAATGCCTGAAAAGTGGTCAAATGCAATACCAAATGCCTATCTCCCATTCTCCCTATTGGGGTGAACACCTACTCGTCCTAACACTTTTTAAGACCTAGGAGTGTTCTGATTGGATAGGTTTCACTGTGCATGTACAATAAATAATCCCATCACAATGTCTTAAACTAAACCTCATAATTATATAGGATACTACATTGAACAAGCAACTTAAATTACACACCTTCAAACATATCTGTAATTTCTTCACTTAAGTTATGATCATCATCATCATCAGTATCTTCTTCTTCCCCAAAACTCTCATCATCACTCACAAATTCCTCTATTGTTAGAAACTCCTGAAAGTAAAAGCAAAATAGAAATAGAGTTATATGGGTATGTTGCTTTATATAGTATTTGAAATCCCCCTTTTCATGTTTTTCAAAATGGCTGCGTATTTGAATTATTGCCTGGACGGATGGATGGACAGATGTATGGGACGAACAGATCCTTTCTCTATATTCCCAAACTTCATTTGACTTGATAATAAATAGTGCCGTGTGCATTTTAGTAACAATAAATAATATTTTTTCCTTGCCTTGTTTAACAATAATAATAATGACATTATCCGCCCGACACTGTTTCCCGGGAAATGAGATATCGTTTAGTGCGTATAATTATAGTTTAGTTATAAACGGTGGTAATAATACTAATAACGTCATTTCTGCGGGCAAAATAGTGAAATATTGGACCTTGGGCCTTCGGCCCTTGGTCCAATATTTCACTATATTGCCCTTTAAAATGACGTTATTGTACTATTGTCACATGAATGGTTCCTAGCTCACATTGGAACTAGAAAACAGCAACTCAAGGGAGTAGCATATCCCTCTGAACAAAATATATTATATTAATAAACGTCATTCATTGGACATTACATCATAGAAATAACCAGCAAATATGACAGGGAGGAACTAACAAAATAAAGAAAAATAAGCTTCTCTATATCCCTTTCGAACTTTTGTTCTGTGGGATAATAATTTATAAATAACAATATAAGATACATACATCACCACTATTGTCAAGCTGATCTACTTCCATTTCCCCATGTACTGTAGGGGTCAAATCAACTTCCATACTTGACCATGGCTAGGTCTTGACAACTCAATCTGAAATAAAATAAAGTTAAAAATAATAATGTGTTTTTCCAGCTCTGAAGTTGTACATACTGTACTAAATGATCATTCTTGAATTTTGATATTGTAAAATGTTTTGATCAATTTAAGCTTTTTGGTGTACCTTAATCAAAACTTATGTTTATGATAATATTGCTTCTAATTTTTACCCTCGGCATTAGTCTAAAATTGGTCTAGCAACAAGCCTTTGTGACCCTCCCCCAGTACGACAAGTTTGAGAAGATGTGTTGTCAAGTACAAGGGGGGATCACAGGGTCTTGTAGCTAAACTAGTCTTAGAGCAATCAGTTATATTTAATTGTTCAATTAACTTGAGCTGAGAACTGCATAGAATCAGGGAGGCATTAAAATATCTCAACAAACAGAACTACCTGAAATAGCATTTGGCTTACCAGGTCTAAATGTGCTTTATTTGACATGTGTCTATCAAAATTGTACCGCAGGGCAGTTTGATAACGACATGTCTTGCATGTCAAAGGCATGGTGTCTCCCTTCAGTACCTAAAAAGTGTCACAGATCTAAGCTTAATTACATTTGGACTAGGCCTAGATCTAACATGGGGAGTACATGTACCTCAAATACAGCGCCACTAACTATCCCAGACTCATTTAAAAGGTATGTTCTTTGTATGCAAAGGGACAA
Source organism: Owenia fusiformis (assembly GCA_903813345.2). Taxonomy (NCBI): domain Eukaryota; kingdom Metazoa; phylum Annelida; class Polychaeta; order Sabellida; family Oweniidae; genus Owenia; species Owenia fusiformis. The sequence goes on along the minus strand of CAIIXF020000329.1, from coordinate 9,130 downwards.
ACTTCCAGTCTATCACGGTAAGAAAGTACAAAGTGACCTGGAAGTTACTTTACAGTAATTTCACTGTTGATACAAGAAAAGATATTGAACTTACCCTTGACCGTATATATTGTCAACGTGAATTGCTATTTTGAATTGTATTTTGTAAATATAACATTTATTTTGATTCTTCGATCTCGTAAATCAGGAACAAGATGGCACTTCGTTTGGTGTGACGTCATCGAACTTATTAGAATATAGGTCCAATGTTTACGTCGCTTCAGAAGATACTCGCCGTTTATATACTTTAATTATAATCAAAATGAATAAATAACATAATTTTCAAGTGAATATTAGCGACATTTGTTGCATTTTCTGCTTCCGATTGAGACAAAAACATTTTCTCGCGGATCCGCATCTCAAATAATGTTGGTAAACCGGTCACCGACGCGCTCATTGGCTGATTCTACAATCGTATTCGGTACAAGGTAAATATAATGCTTTGTATTCACGAGTTTTCTCCACCCACTGACCTATTTATAATGTAAACAAACAATAGCACATGGTGGAGCACATGGTCTTCAACAAATTACTTTGAAATTGGCGGAAATTTGACAATATTTCTGATCGGAAGAGACTGGGCTTTATATTGAAAGTTTCGTGCACGTCCTCATCACCGGAAAAGAAGAGTTTCTCAACTTTCTGAAACTATTCAAACATGTCAAATATAATAAACTTATGTAAGCTTAGACTTAGCCTACCTTACCGTGGTTCTAATCTTTTCATTCATAGGCAAGCTGGACTTCCCTGGCTTGGCTGTGACAGGCTGTAGGTGATCAATGATCATCATCATCATCATTAGGAGGGTTTCGAGGCTACAGCCGTAATGTTCTCCCATCTGTACTAAGCTTAGTTTATTTAACTGACTAGGGATAGGGAAAGTGCTATTGCTCACTAGTGACTATTGTATATATCTGAGTGCCACGTCCTGTCTAAGAGGGTCTTGAAGTGGGAAACTGAGGGGGCATCAATAACATCCTTGGGTAGAGAGTTCCAGTTGTTTACAATCCTAGTACTGAAGGCATTCTTTCTTAGTTCCAGTCTAGTCTGTGGTTTCCTTATTTTGTGGGTATGTAATGTACCGTATGTAATATAATCCAAATATAATTCCAAATATATTCCAAAGTTCCACCTGTGATGTCCTCTTATTCCCCAGTCCCACCTGTGATGTTATTCTAATCCCAAGTTCCACCTGTGATGTTATTCTAATCCCAAGTTCCACCTGTGATGTACTTCTACTTCTCAGTTCCACCTGTGATATAATCCTATTCCCCAGTTCCAACTGTGATATAATCCTATTCCCAAGTTCCACCTGTGATGTACTTCTATTCCCCAGTTCCACCTGTGATATAATCCTATTCCCAAGTTCCACCTGTGATGTAATTCTATTTCCAAGTTCCACCTGTGATGTAATTCTATTCCCCAGTTCCACCTGTGATATAATCATATTCCCAAGTTCCACCTGTGATATAATCCTATTCCCAAGTTCCACCTGTGATGTCCTCTTATTCCCCAGTCCCACCTGTGATGTTATTCTAATCCCAAGTTCCACCTGTGATGTTATTCTAATCCCAAGTTCCACCTGTGATATAATCCTATTCCCAAGTTCCACCTGTGATGTAATTCTATTCCCAAGTTCCACCTGTGATGTAATTCTATTCCCCAGTTCCACCTGTGATATAATCATATTCCCAAGTTCCACCTGTGATATAATCCTATTCCCAAGTTCCACATGTGATGTTATTCTAATCCCAAGTTCCACTTGTGATGTCCTCTTATTCCCCAGTTCCACCTGTGATATAATCCTATTCCCAACTTCCACCTGTGATATAATCTTATTCCCAAGTTCCACATGTGATGTCCTCTTATTCCCCAGTTCCACATATTTCTGAGGTTGATATGTCATCCTATTCCTATTCCATATGTAGTATGCCCATTACTCCCCCCCTCTTTATTCCATCTGCATTAATGTCCTCATACTTCTATTCCATTAGTAGCATGTCCTCCAATTCCATCTCTAATATATCATCCTACCTATTACATGTGTAGTATGTCCTTTTGTTCCAAATATATAAAATATGTACTGTACATGCTGTACCCAGTTAAACATATCTTTGGAAATATTCACTATTCATTATCACTGTATATTTTTAGATGTCACAAGTGTCATCTCAGGAACTATTCAGCCAGAGCCAGGAGCTCAATGATGTAATAAATGACAACATTGAAGAATATAACAGTGTCACCCTTAAAGACGTTATGAATAAGCTGGGTAAGATTTGACATCAGCAATGCTCAATAATGATCATATGAATGACTAATATTTGAAAAATATAATGGGTGTGTATTTGACAATTTGCTAGTAGATGCTAAATTCACATAGACAAAAATTTGATATCGGTAATTAAAGTAGGTAAACTCTAAATAAATGATATTTTAATCTTTATACCTTACGTTAAAATAATACTTCAATTTTGTGTCTCGTTTTACTTTACAGACAATATCACTTCAACTTTAGTAAGTGTGCAAAGAAGGCAGGTTGAGCTAGAAAAAAAGATGACCAGAATTGAGAGCCGGATGGGGCCAAGTCCCATGGACACCATAGAGGTTAGAATTTGTTAAAATTAAAAAGCATAGACTTCTAATAGACCTCAAAGTTCAGATCAGAACACATATCTCCATCAACGAATATATCGTCACTTTAATAGTTTCTCTCATCCAAAACCACTAAACCATGTAAACATTTTATCTTGTGTTTTGTGAAACACTCAAGTGGCCAATAGATACCAGTTGTAATATAAATACAGAAATAACCAATAAATATATATAAAATGCAAGGAATCGACTATCTATGCAAGTACAATTATATTACACTCCAATGCTCTTATTGCACTACCATCCGTATCAAATAAAACAATGAATACATATCCTATTACTTTATATTTACAGATTGACTTAAAGAGAATCGCCAGGGAGGAGTTCTCAGCATCTCCCGATGACCCAAAGACTCCGGAGATTGTCGTAAGAACAACATTTATCATTAACTAAACTAGAGGTTATGGATTGGAAATGATAATTGTCTTATCTTAGTTTTCTTTAGAAATTAAAAATAAAATGTACAATTGACTTAAATACTATGTGTTATTCACTATCATGACTCATATTTTTATCACATTTATTAAATCCTATGAATTTTTAACAATAACAATCATGGATATGGATATAAATGATATTTTTTCAAAACCATATAGGATATTCCTATAATATGTTACCATTTGTATTTTAGAATAAGATAAGAGATGCCTGTGCCAACAGGGGTGTAGATTTTACGTCTGTGATGAGGCCAGCCTTGCAGAGGGTACAAACAATCTACAGGAACACGAGGCAGACTATTCAAGTCAAGGTATCTCCATTAAAAAGAGAAGTCTCGGTTTGGAGAGCGAAGTTCATCACTCTAATTGAGCGTAACCCGTGTTTCGGACAAATTTTATTTTTTTACATCATATAGATTTGAATGTCTTCTTTTGAATAGTCATAATTAAATTTGGGTGATATTTCTAGATTTTTCATAAAAAATTATATGCGCAGTACACCGATGAGCTTTTTTCTCCAAAATCGAGACTTGTATTTTATTGAATCGGTCAATTGGAACGTTATCCATGCTTCGGACAATTGTGATACTTTTCATGTTTTTACATCTTGTAGATTTAAATGTCCTCTTTTGAATATTCATAAATTAATTTGGTTGATATTTCTATATTTTTCATAAAAAAATTATTAGCCCAGGAGACTGTTCTCCAAACCGAGACTTCTCCTTTAAATGCATAACATTTCAAACTTATATAATAGACTCTTTTGTGTTAAGGCAAACATTAAAATAGTACACCTTCATATAAAGATAACTCATCAGTAATGACTAAATGAGTTACAACTGTTCTAAGCAAGAGAGTAAAAACAATTTCAATAAAATGTTCTTCAAAAAAATAAAATAAATTCTAGGTGTTTCTACTGAGTGAAGCCTGAAAAAATCGAAAATAATACACATGTGAAGTCCTATAAATAAAACACAAGAATGGCAAATTAAACATTTTTAAAAATCACCGCTCATTGGTCAAATTGTAATAAGAAAGTGTGATATGCTTCTTAGTAGGCATATTTAAAATTTAACAAAATTAGTTGAATGAATTGAAATTCTAGTTTTGAAGATATCAATTTTCAATGACCAAAATTTTGCTAAATACAATGGATATCATGAGTTTTACAAAGGGTTTTACCTATGTGAAAATAATATGGGATTTTTGATTTTTTCCTTACCACATTTCAATCACCATCACCTTTTCAGAAGTTTTTATAAATAATATAGTGCAGAAGAAACTTTTCGTATATTTAAATTCCCATGGGACATATGTTTATAAAATATAAACAAAATTGGACTTGCCCAGACAGACCGACGAGCATAAGGATGGAGCCATTCTCTATATCTCCCTGAACTTCCTTTGATGGGATAATTATTGAAACAGTTTATCTCGTGTCATTTAACCACCTTTTGAATTTTTGTTGCAGTTACTGTCTAAAGCAGAGAATGTGAAGGTTGCCCCAAGTGCATTGATGGCAAATGTGCTATCCACAGTGGATGGTCCACTACAGAGAAAGAAGTGTCTTCTCCTTGCACTTGTAAGTGTATTGTTAACACATTGGTATTAGTATGTATTGGAAAGTATTAGAGTAAAAACTCAGGTAAATCGGACTTAATGTGTAGTAATTTGTAAATCAACAAGTCTAATTACAAACCTAGCAATAAACTAGAAAACAGAAACTCCACGATATAGCGAATCCCACAGAACAAAAATGATTTTATGAGCGGCCATCTTGAAAATTTCTTCTAAACTAATTGCGTCAACTGGAATATGAGTTATCAACAGATAGATAATGTTTTTTACAAAAAAATGGTCGCAATTTTTAAATTCAGGTGCCATCTTAGAATTTCTTCTTGAGCAGAGCCCTCCTTTGTCCCTTGAACCAAATCCGTCAACTGGTAATTGAGATATCAAAGATTATTTTTTTAAGAAAAATGGTGGCCATTTTAAAATTTGGTAGCCATCTCGAAAATGTCTTCTTGAGTGGAGCTCCCATGTCTCTGGGCATCTACATATAAAATTTGAACCAATTCCATGAACTGGTATGGGAATTATCAAAGATTATGTTCTGTTACAAAGAATGGCGAACATTTTGAAATTCAGCCGCCATCTTGAAAATTCTTTCTTTAACAGATATCCTGTGTTCCTAGGTACCAGCATATAATCAATTTGAACCAAATCCGCCAACTGGTACTTGAGTTTTCAAAGATTACAATTTTTTATGAAAAATGGCTGCCATTTTGAAATTTAGTGGCCATCATCAAAATGTCTTCTTCAACAAAGCTCTATTGTCCTGAGGCATCAGCATATAAAATTTGAGTTATCAAAGATTTAATTTTTTACAAAAAATGGCGTGCATTTTGAATTGAGTCGCCATATTGAAAATTGATAAGAGGTCAGAGGTTCTACACCGGCATTAGACTATAAATTTTGAACCGAATCCAGCAACCGGTATTTCATTTATTGTTCGGACAGACGGACAAACGGACGAATGGACGGATGGACGGACGGCTTTCTATATCTTCATCTAACTTCCTTCGGTGGGATAATAATGATAATTATGTACATTTGTCTCTCAATTTGTCTTTTTTCAGATTACAACAGCCAGACAGTTCAAACTCTTCGGAGTTATAGATGGCAGGAAGAGCAAGGGGGCAAACCCTGTAGACCTGTTTGGGAAGTCCAAAGAAAGACTTGATAGGTTAGCATAATCAATATTTAAGGGCCAGTACAGAGAAGTTTATAAAAACCAAATGGTTCTTTCCAAACATCATGGCAACGTTAAATTTAAACCCGTATCTGAAAAAATAATTGAGATATAATTCTAATCAAATATTTGATTTAAATGTCAAAATGCAACTGTATAAAAATGCTGAATATATAATAGTAAAAAATAATAAAAATAATAAAGTCACAAATCAAATCGAATGTGTACCCATTATATTATTAATTATCCCACCCTAAGTGCTTTATATGATTGTATTAATAGCATTGTATAACTGCAATATAAAACCAACACTCATCGTATACAACTCCTGAGAACGATATACAACTCCTGAGAACGATATACAACTCCTGGATAGCGTATACAACTCCTAAAAACTGGCCTGTAGATCTATTTCCCAAAATGGCAGTTGCTATACTACAGTAGGACGTACAAAAAATATTTCAATGGACATGATTGGTTACTTACCATGTCTTAGAGAATGGGGAACAGAATATAAATTAAACTTTTCCCACTCCCAGTGGCGAGAACTGCTACAATATCCTTGCCTTGGTAGAGCTCCTCTAAAGCCGACACTTGACTCCTTGTAGCTTTAAATGACAGATTACATTTTGACAAAAGATATTCAACTAAAAATGAAATGTACAAATGATATATGTTTATAAAGTGATACTAAGATATTACTAACTATCAAAGCAAACGTCCACTGTTTTGTATCTTTGCTGCTACATGTTTGTTTGCTGTTAAAATTTTAATGATTTTCTGAAATTATGCATACAAAAAGTGTCACCACTAGTGTTTTTGACTCAATAATAGAGAATATCATGGCATACTTGTGAATCACATCCGTGTCGCCAAAGTTGGACGCCTAATGACTTTTGCAGTCCTGACACCAGTGGGTACCTAAAAAATACCAACACTGACATAATTGTTGACATTCTGGCATCTATGAATTTCTGCTTTTCCTGAATAATTATTGAACAAGGTTAATACACTGATACATTTTTTTTTCAATTTTATAACAGGATGACAATGAAAAAAATGAAAAACATTTCAAAAAATCTTGAAATAATAATAAACCAATAACATAGCTTCACTCCATGAGACTATAAAACTATGCTTTGAAAATATCTTAAAATCCCTTAGATGAGAGATGAAAGAGTAACAATTATTAATAAGTTAAAATGCTTTGCTAAAAATATTCAATCGACAAGTTCTACCTGTCATTTTACATTATCTTTTACCCTTCTTACCAATGTACTGTACCTTTTGCTAGCAATATCTTCTCTTCCACCAGGCTGGAGACACCAGTTCACACACAATCAATGCATCAAAATTTGTGAATTCAAATCTTTTCACATTTCCTAAAGAGTTTCTAATTGTTTGTAGAACTTGTAATCTTTCAACTTCTCTTATTTTCCTATACCCATCCTGATTAAAGTCGTAATGGTTATTTAGAAGCCAATACATCGTCAATACATTTGATAATTTTGTTAGCTCCCTTGCCCCCCTCGGTTTCTGGCCTTAGATTTGCACAAAGCATCTTCATGGTTGAAGAATGGATGCCAAAGTTCTGTACCTTTAACTTCTTCTTGTAATAGGGACCACAGAGGTTTTTTAAAAAATGCCCCAAAAAATCTGAAAAAATCCATACATATGTAAAATTGGCTGAGAAAATCAATGAAACCATTCCCAGAGTTGTAGCTTTAACCATTAAAAAGTTATAGGGGTCTAAATGTAATGGGGCGAGTGGAAGGCCCGTGGGTGGCAATCAAATATAACAGTAGATGTAGTTAAAATGTTAAAATATCTATAGAAATACTCTGTGTATGTACAGTCACAAACTGTAGGCAACACTAACTAGTAAAGGACAATACCCCAACTCAGTTGAGTGCATGTGTAAACCATATAATGGAACACAAAACATAACATAAAACAAACTCGGCATGCAAACATGTAAAACTGGTTTAAACAATAGATGCTAAAGTAGAAAGTATACAAAAGAAGTAAAAACATAGGAATTAAATATTTGAAAAACTGGTGTAAAGAAATGAAGAGACCTGTTAAAATGACATGGATGGGGATTTGTCAATATGAATAGTAGATATGTATGTAAGTTGATTCTAGTAAGGCCACAATTCTCGACTCACAATACGGTTTAAAATCACAATCATTCTGATGTCTGGCATGTACCTCGGTCACTGTCCTTCTGGTAGAATTTCCGGTAGTCCGATCATATGTGTCAACAGTGTAGGTATAGGAGTGCGTCACGTCCATTCTGTCCAGCTGTACCTTCCTAGTAGTCATATTTTGTCCTTCATTTGTCAATTCGGCTATTTGTTCGTGTGTTGGGAGAAGAAAACTTGAGACGATGCATCATTTGTACCAAGTAATAAAAATACAGCGTCCTTTCCACATAAAATACTTTAGCAACATGAGTTTTAAAAAAGAACCATCAATGCCTGCTTGATGAACGAACTTAACAAGATGCCAGATGACGCACACTTTGAATCAGGTGAATTTGGAATTTCATCTTAATTTCCAACGGAGGTTAATCTTACTTGAAATTATAGCCATTGTGTAATATTAATTGTTAAGACTCCATATTGAAAATCATTGCCACCTCCCTATGTTATTTACCTCTTCAACCACACTGTGGACATCCATTATGAGATTGCGAAGCAGATAGTGATTACTCTTAGCAGTAAGTGTAATTATACTCTCCCATATCTTTGTTGGGAAAAATTATTCTTCACTTTTGATTCAGTTCCAGATTCTATCAAATGCATGGGATGGTAAAGAATGGAATTTGGATACGACAATGAATTGAGCACTCTCCAATAATGGGAACTCATATTTCAACTCATTCACCAATAGTATTTCTGTTACTCTAGGGAATTGAAGAAAATAAAACCGTTGCCTCTTGAAGAAATTGATTTGCAGTATCATATTCACAAGAGCATCAACTCTGATAATACGTTGTCTATAATAATACTGGCATTGCCATCAGCATGTAGGCATACTGTGTGGTTGCTGTTTCATCTTAAAATTTTGGAGATTGACTAAAGAAAGTAGGCTACCTTGGCTTCTCTGCAGTTCCCTAGTTGCATTCCTGGTCAGTAGTGGCTTAGTGCAGCATAGTGGCATTACACCGAATGGACTTCGTGTACATTGAATAGGCAGTTGTCTGCCTTCTGGATCATTTCCGCAGCGTTTGGTTGTGTGGTTC
>CAIIXF020000328.1:0-23000 GCA_903813345.2 Owenia fusiformis | reverse complement strand
CCTTCACCCGCATCTTCATTCATTTTTGATATTGATTTAGAATAAGTTATATGTTCTGATTGTTCATTGTCATTAAGTGGTGTTATTTGATTCCTGTCTTTAATATCAAGTAAATAATCAGGAACACATTTTTGGAAGTCATCTGATATAGCAACAGTTCGGTATAATGGGTTATTGTCAGCCAAGTATAGTAGTGCTTTCTTAACTTTTGTTATAGATACTGTTTTATACATATGGTGACCATCATATCGGAGTTTACGCTTCAATTTAACTTGAATGAGTTCTTCATCATGTAATGGCCGAGGTAATGATGTTACAGTTTCAACAATGTCACTTGCTACACTTATTACTGGACCTTTCATTCCAAATTGACCTCCTTTAGGTAGATGTACAATTTTCATGAATGGTAGACGTAATGCTATAAGATGTTGTTCCAATTCATTTAAACATTTAAGTTCTTCTGGAGCATGTGGAACAGACATTTTATTACAGTGTGCAGTCAATGGCATTTCTCCTTTTCTGAGATATCTCAAACAATTGTGGCAAATCCAAGTTTCACTTTTTGGCGAATTACATAATGAACAATTTGGTTGACAAGTATTGTTTCTTTTATGCACATAAGTATCAGAAATACATTTAGCTGCATTTTCTCTTATATTCTTTGAATCACTCAGTTTGTCTTGATTGTATTTCAAAACTTGGTGTCTGAACAAAAGTTTTTGACACACTGTACATACATATGTCAGACCATCACTTATAATGTTTCTGAATCTTAGAAGAGCATTGCTGAATTCACTTAGGTTCTGCCTCTTGGATAAATACTCTTGCTTGCTATGTCGTTTCTGACTTTCTACAAACTCAGGGTTTATGTCATATTCTGTGCGAACACGTTGTTTTTGTTTCTCTTTGAACTCAGGATTGGTTTCATACTTTCTCTTTTCATATTCTTTCATGTATTCTTTCTGGTTTTCTCTGAACTCAGGGTTAATGTCATATTCTGTGCGAACACATTGTTTTTGTTTCTTTTTGAACTCAGGGTTAAGGTCATATTCTGTGCGAATACGTTGCTTTTGTTTCTCTTTGAACTCAGGGTTAATGTCATATTCTGTGCGAACACGTTGTTTTTGTTTCTCTTTGAACTCAGGGTTCATGTCATATTCTGTGCGAATACGTTGTTTTTGTTTCTCTTTGAACTCAGGGTTAATGTCATATTCTGTGCGAACACGTTGTTTTTGTTTCTCTTTGAACTCAGGGTTCATGTCATATTCTGTGCGTATCCATTGTTTCTGTTTCTCTTTGAACTCAGGATTAGTGTCATATTTATTTCTTTGGTACTCTTTCATATATTTCTTAAGCTTTTCTGGTGTTTGTTTATAATTTATTTTACTTTCCTTTTTTTTACTTTCTTTATAATCTTCTGATACTTTGTATGTCATTCTTTGATGTTCTTTTTTATTTTCAGAGACATCTTTGTTTTCATTATATTCCTGTTTTATTTTCAAATTCTTTGCTTTTCGTCTTAATTCCTTCTTTGAACACTTTGGAGTTTTAGGTTCTACTGGAGAAATATTTGAGCTTTTTTTGTAAGAACCAGTTTCAAGACTACCTAATTCCATTATTCTACTTAATTGAGATATTTCGGGTGTTGATGAGTCAGAACTGGTTCTTTCATCAGTATGAATTTTTGTTGCATTGCATGCCTGCATAGGTTTTTCTTGGACTTTCGTCACTACATCATAATGAAGCTCACCAGAATGATTGAGGTAAAGTTGTCTATTATATGTATCGCCATAAACTGTCCATCTATCATAGCTATAAGTCAGTATTTTGACTTCAAACAAATGGCAACAAGCTACTATTTCTATCTGTGTCCCTATTGAATGCATTGTTTTGCTCATTATTTGATTCTCTAATTCTTCTGTAGTAATTCCAAGGGTTTTAGTGATGTATTGTTTGCAAATTGGATCACTTTTATGATCAACAATAAGTTGCCTAATTTGTTTGTGATTATCTTCTGTATTAGTCATGGAATATGAAATGGCTCTAAAAAGGCAGTCCCCATCATCTTTAACTTTTTTCAAAGATTTCTGTTTCGGAAAAGAGTGGAGTATTTCGATATCTTGTTTGGCATCAGCACGCATTTCTCTACGCTTCAAATTAAATTGTTTAGCAATCTCTATTTTTTGTGTCTTGTTGAGAGGAATAAAGTATCCAATAGAAATTTCTTTCTCACTACCTGGTACATTCATCACATCATCATCTTCTTTAATTATCTTTGGATTTATGTTCGTATTTTCTTTACATGGCCTTTTCTTCACTGATTCACCCAATTGCTCATTTTGACTGCATTTTCCTAATAATTCACTTTCACTTGATAACTTCTCAGAAAAATTTAGTTTCCTTTTTGTCGATTTTGATTTAACTTTGCAATCAAATTTCTTCATTTCTTCAGGTTCATTCTTTCCTGGATCATTTCGACATTTAATCTTGCTCGATAAAGTAGACTGTTTCACAGCTTTACATTCATAAAGCATTATAGCGTCAACAATAAAAACGTTTTTTGTATCTGCTCTGTGTTGAATGCATTCTGCTAAGGACTCAGCTGTGTTCCATATTAACATTGTGATGGTTTCCAAAACGTTTGACTTATGAACAGTTGCTTTTCCAAATTCATGAATTCTGCCCTGTTTATCTCTACAGTGAGGATCGAATGAATAATACATGGTGGTGTCTCCCTTCTTTCTTTTTGTGACACACATTGTTGTATTAAGGAATGTTACTAGACAAGAGTCATGATCAGTGAGAGCTTGGTCTATAGCTTCGTGTATTGTCAACCCATGTTCATCTTCATCGTAGTTCCAATATTCCAATTGTCCTTGTATTGGAGTAGATCTGTATGTGAATGTCTTATCATTGCAACTAACAGTTTCTGGAATATCATATATACTGAGGTAGCCAGTGGGAGTTGGATTTTCTGTTATTATTTTTGTGTAAAGAACATTGCCTCTGTATAGAACGTCGTCAATGAATGGAGCATCGATATGGCGATATGCCTCACTTTCTGACATCATTAAATAAGTCAAAGAATTTGCGAAACATTGTTTGCCTCCACCGATATCCTCAAATACATCATCATTCTGGGCCATAGTTCCCTGTACTATATCATGGACTTTCAGTATCTCTGTGCCTATCACATCAGTAATGACATCATAATGGTTTTGAGTTGAGTGATCTAGATATATACATCTGTTTTCAAACTCTCTGCCAAATACTGACCAGCTGTTCATTCTATCATAGGTTATTATTTTCATTTGGAATAAATGACAGGCGGCAGCTATTTCGATGTCAGTTCCCCACACAGAAGATCTGTTCATATTTGTTGATTTAATATGTAATTCCAATTCTGGGTGAGACAAGCCTCTGGTTTTCTGGATGTATTCTTGGCAATTCTGATCATTTCTATGTGCCACTATTCTCTGCCGTATCGCTCTGTGATTGGACTCATCATTCGTGATGCAATAAGATATAGCTCTGAATAAACAGTTGCCATCACCAGTTATTCGCTTTAGGCATTCTTGTTTAGGCTTCATGTCTCGAATTTCAACATCAATATGTATAGGATCATTGGTTTTGGTGAAATATTTCAAATTGTGAAGGTTACACAACTGTAGTTTTTCCATATTCTGTAAAGGAGTGAAATTTCCAACAGGGCCACTTTTCTTTGACTGAATTATTGTTATATCATCAGAATTCTCACTTGATTTATGTTTCAATTCATGTCTAGGGTGTTTAGGCTTGTAACCACCAGTTTGAGAGTCTGCAATTCAGTGTTTTCAAGTTCTTCATCACTTTCAAAAACAACTTTCATGGGTGGCACTCTTGGGCAATCATCATTAAAAATATCTTCCATTTCATCGACTACTTTTAAGAAGTATGGATTCTCATTTTCTGTCTCTTGCATGTTTTCGGATGTTGTTTTATTTGTAAAATTTGATTCACGACTCAGATATTTTGCTCTTTTCAGTTCTTTTCTTGTTGAAAAGCTTTTATATTTAATTTCAGTGTCATCATTCGAATCCTTGGTTTCCCTATTGATAGTTGGTACACGTAAAGAATTGTCTGATAAGTACTGCTCTAAGACATGATGTTGTTTTACTTCATCTTTCTTTGACATTGGTTCTGTAAGGTTTTCAGCATACACATGTTTATCTTTTTTTGAAATTAATTTGTGATTTTTCCTTCCAAGTTTACGACTGGATTGTTTAGATACGGTCTTAATACTAGAATGCACCATTACCTGATTACGTCGTCTTTTCAATGATTTTGTCAAGTTTGATTTCAATTTCTTTGCGGTGGCTTTTTCCTGACCCCTAATCTTATTGACATAAAACTTGTTCATTTTTGAGATTGATCCAAGGACTGTATTGTTATCATCAATGAGAGATTTGATATCATCCAAAATGTTGACATTGCTTTTCAGTAAATCACAATTGACTTCACTTTCAGTAGTACCATGGGATTTCACACTCGGTTGATTGGTTGTTTTTGTCAATCGTCTGAGACTCTTCTTCAAAGATTTAGACATTTTACCTGGTAATAATAGTCTCGCCTTATCAGGAATATCAGAATCAGGTATAGGTTCGGTTAGAACAATGTTGTGTTTTGCAAGTGGAGAACCAGTAGCGTATGATATGGCAGCAAGATTTTCATATATATGACTATTTGAACATATGAATGCAGTATCAGAGAGCAAACACTTATTTTGACACAAGGGTGTAGGCCTTTCATTGATTTTACATAGTTCATCCATGTTTCTAAGATTACTTTGAAAAATTTCGACAGCACTTTCGCTCAAATTTATGTTTCTAAGGTCACTTTGAAAAATTTCGGCAGCACTTCCCCTCATATTTGTGATTTACAGTTTTTATGCACTATCAGTTTTTATGTTCTCAAAATCTCTGTTCACAATTCTATAATTTTTCTGTTCTGACAATCCGTCATTTATTCTGTTCACAATTCTATAATTTTTCTGTTCTGACAATCCGTCATTTGTGCACTGCTTCACAATTCTACGGGAAATACTCAAAGTACACTCAGTATTTCAAGTACAGTTGTTCTGTTCAGACTGAATTGCTACGAACAAGTGTAGGAAAGATCGCAAATCAGATGCATATATGATCGAGACTACGAACGCAAGGTATATGCATATAAACCTTGCGATCATCAATGCCTCAGATGCCCTTCCCTTGACAACTGAAAAACAGAAAAAAATCTGTGTCAGTTTGTATATTTTCCCCTTTATCACACCCAGTAATCAAAAATGGTTGAAGGGGCAATGCCAGAAAATTAAACAAATCTGCAAGATTTACCTTTTCACCAGAAAGTTTACAAATAAATTGCTGAATGAATAGGTACACAATATGGTAAAATCAGTAAGGTGTTTTACGTTCTTTGAGCTGATAAGATTCTAAGGTGTGAGATATATTTTTAAAAAGGCGCAACATCACCAACATGCAGAAATCAATCGTTTTGTTATAAATCAAGCAGTGGATGTCTACAAGATGAGTTCTAAATACAATAGATGACATCATCATCGCAAAATGAATGCCATTGCTGTTTTATCAAAATTAGTCAGAATATGTTATAAAAAAATTAAAATCGAACAGTGATTAAAAGGGGAGGGGAGTAAACTAAAATTACTCTCCCGCATTACTCACTATTACATTTTGAACAAATTTACAAACAGTAATGGCATTCATTTACTGATGATAACGACATCTATTAGTTTTTAAAACATGTCCTGTAGATGTCCAATAGGCTACTTATTTTAAAGCAAAAGGATTTTTGAACACTAGTAATATCACGCCTTTTTAAATAGATCTCTCACTTGCGAAGATAATCAGTTAAAAAATCATAGTGCACCACTTCTTGTACCTATTCATTTAGTGTTTTATTTATACACTTTCTGTTGAAAAAATAATTCTTGCAGATTAATTCAGTTTCTAGCAGAAATCATCTACTTCCCTCTCACTAATTTCCGATAGCTGGCTATGTTTATTTAATCAGAAATTTTGGTCAGTATCTACAGAGTATTTCATATGTATACAACCCCCTCTAAAATCATATATATAGCATTGTCACCATATCATGTTATATATCACTTGATTCTCAATTGAAAGTTACATAAGATTGCAAAGTTTCAGAATCCAGGGGTGTCCTTGAAAAAAAGAATGTATCAAAGGATGTAGGTACGGGAAAAATTTAGTTTCCGTATAGCACATTTCTAGCTGTTACCATCATGACAGTGTTCAGTCCACATGTCTGTGACAGTTATTCACAAAGATATATAGACAGGATTCATAGAGTGGCTAATAGGGAAGCCAGGGACCATGGTTCCACCTTTTTCATTAAAAATGGGTAATGGACAAAGTGAACAGATCACAGAACTGGGTCCAAAAATGCTCATAAAGGACCATGTACCCATACTTTGATACATTGTACACACTATATCTTTTTCCAGCGACACCACTTGATTGTAAAACTTTGCAATCTTATGTAACTTTTCATAACAAACAAAATGATATATAACATGATAGGGTGGTAATGCTACATGTATGAGTTAAGAGGGGGTGCATACATATGAAACACCCTGTACATACTTTTACAAGGACACAAATGTGTACAACATGTCCCCACCAATGGGTATTCCCAATAGATTTTTTTCATCCCGAATGGCTAACCTTAATCAGTTAAAAAGACAAAGTTTTAGGATAAAAAATCCAAAATGACAGTCTTGATATTTCCCCAGAATGCCCAAAAGCTAATCAATTCAAGATTATCATATATTAAGAATCATCCCTGAAAATTTGAAATCAATCCATGAAACAGTTCTTCAAAAGACTTTACAGACAAGACTTTTGGTTGGAAAATCCAAAATGACCACATTAACATTTACCCAGAATGCTCAAAAACTAATCAGGTCAAGATTTTCATACAAAGAATCTTCCCTGAAAATTTGAAATTGATCAGTAAAAAAACTTCATCCGGAAATGAGTAGACAAGACTTTACAGACAAGATTTTAGGATGAAAAATCCAAAATGGCGACCTTAACAGTTACCCAGAATGCCCAAAAAGTAATCAGAGATCTGCATACAACGTATCATCCCTGAAAATTTAAAATCGATCCATCAAACAGTTCGCCTGGAAATGCATAGACAAGACTTTACAGACAAGATTCTAGGATGGAAAATCCAAAATGACCACCTTAACATTTACCCAGAATACTCAAAAACGAATCAGGTCAAGATTTCCATACAAAAAATTGAAATTGATACAAAAAACATTTCGCCTGGAAAGGCATAAACAAGACTTTACATACAAGATTTTAGGATGAAGAATCCATAATGGTCACCTTAACATTTACGCAGAATGCCCAAAAACTGATCAGTTCGGGATTAGCATACTAAGAATCATCCCTGTAAATTTGAAATTGATCTGCCAAACAGTTCGCCTTAAAACACGTACACAAGACTTAACAGACAAAATTTTAGGATGAAAATCCAAAATGGTGGCCCAAATATTTTCCAAGAATGCCCAAAAGCTAATCAGTTCGAGATTATCATATAAAGAATCATCCCTCAAAATTTGAAATCAATCCGTCAAACAATTCGCCTGGAAATGCGTAGTAGACATGACTTTACAGACAATATTTTAGGACAGAAAATCCAAAATGGCCACCTTAACATTTACCAAGAATGCTCAAAAACTAACTAGATAACAGCAAAGCGTAGCAAATCCCATCAAACAGCCAAGGCTGTCATTTTTACAAAATCCTTCTACTACGTTATCAGATATAGCAAAATTTGTAAAAATAACACATGCTTAAAAATGGCCACCATTTTCAAAATGGCCACCTTCTAGCCAAAGTTTCATTAAACAGTGTGCCATGCTTATGAGTATTCACATATCAAATATGAACAAAATCGCTCTATTACTTTTTTTGAGTTATAGTAAAAAACGTAAAATAACCCACGTAAAAATGGCGTTTATTTTCAAAATAGCCGCCTTCTAGCCAAAGTGTCATTCAAAGTGTGCTATGCTTAGGAGTATTCACATATCAAATATGAATAAAATCGCTCCACTACTTTTCAAGTTACAGCAAAAATCGTAAAATAGCATGTAAAAGCCGCCATTTTTCAAGATGGCTGCCAAATGTTTCTTAAATATCTACATTTTTAGATTTATTATGTCTTATATAACTTCTTTACATTTAAAACACATTGCTAATACAGTTAACATATTGTACATATGTTAACATTAACATATTGTACCTAAATTACTGTAAATTCATCACTAAAATGGCCGCCATTTTGAAACGAGCGGCAATTTTGAAAATCGGCTTTCGAGCAGAACTTCTACCCCCATAGGGCGTATGTGTACAAAATATGAACAAAATCGGGCCAATGGTATTTGAGTTATTGCCCGGACGGACGGATGTACGTACGTACGGACAGACAGCGTTCCCTATATCCCTCCGAACTTTATTCAATGGGATAATTAGGTCAAGAGTTTCATTCAAGGAATCATCCCTGAAAATTTGAAATCGATCCATAAAATGTTTCGCCTGGAAATGTGTACACAAGACTTGACATACAAGATTTTATGAAGAAAAATCCAAAATAGCCGCCTTAACGTTTATGCAGAATGCCCAAAAACTAATCTATTCGTGATTTGCACACTAAGAATCATCCCTGAAAACTTGAAATTGATCCATGAAACGGTTAGCCTGGAAACATGTTGACAAGACTTTACAGACAAAATTCTACAACAGAAAATCCAAAAATGGCCACCAATAAAAAAGCAGATATAAATTTTTGCCAATTTTTTCTGACAAAATCATCGTATACAACTAATGTCAAAAGTGACATGTGCTTTTACAATGCAAGATACCTGGAATTATTTATGAAGCTACTAAATAATGAAAACTCAAAAACACCATATTGATATGGTACCAAGTATTATCACTCACTGACTTTTCTTAAGACATTCAAAATGGCTGCCATGACTGAGCCAACATGTCCAAAATCTTATCAGATCTAGAATGAAGTGAGTTGAAGATGATAAAGAAGTATGTATCAAGTCGAAATTTTTTCTACCAGATCTGTATGTACCCAAAAGTTACCCCGGTAAATTTCAAGATGATATCTGTAGCGGTTTTGGAGAAAACTGTTGAACGTACAGACAGACGGACATGCCTAAACCAACGATATGGCCCCACACTATGTGGTGGGGACATAATAAGCACTGGTCAATAACTTGATACATCAATGACTGTAACCAACATCTTTCAAAGGTAGACAAAAATCAATTATTTCAATTTTTTTATTCCAGCAGTTAAAACCTCTTCAAATTGGAGTTTTGATATGGCAAATCTAACCATATTAGACATATGTGTTTAAAACAATGTCACCTTGAAATGCTTCTTATATTGGGTCCGGATGCCAAAATCATACAAAAGATTCCTTCCCTTGAGTTATGGTGACATCAATTACAAGACAATTTAGTAACTGAATCATGCAGTTTATGTCACTGAACCCTAAGTGAAATAAACTTTCATATGACTGCAATATAAGTTTGAGAAGCCTTTCTATGGTAGCAGAGTTTCAATTACATGACACCAACATGGCTGGAATTTGAATGTGAAACCTCTCTTGAAAAATGTTCAATGGAAACTAAATATTAAATCATAGGTTCTTGTCCTTTCTTTTAATAGATGAGGTTACAACTGTTCATGTTTACTTAGACAAACCAGAGATTAAGAAGCCATTAAAGACTTATAAAATAATATAATTCAGACAATTGAAATTGCTTCTCAAAGTTTGATATAGTCATATTCTCAAATAATGAATCTTATAATTTCACATTTAGAAATAAACTCAAATTAATTTTTGTCAAAAAAGTGTTGTATATCGTTTAATGAATAGGATTATATGGTAAAATCTTTTAGTTTTTTGAAGTGATAAGATTCCAAGGTGCGAGATCTATTTAAACATGTAAGCTAAAAAGGCGCAATGTCACCAACCTCAAAATTCAATCTTTTTGCTATAAATGAAACAGTGAACACAACCTATTAGAAATATTAATTGATGACATCATCACAAAATGAATGCCATTGCTGTTTTTTCAAAATAATAATATTTTTTGAAAACATCATCTATTAGTACTTAAATCATGCAGACATCCTTTACTTGTTTTATAGCAAAACGACTATTGCACGTTGGTGGTGCCGTGCCATTTTAAATAGATCCCTCACCTTATAAGGTTATCAGTTCAAAAAGTCATAAGACACCTAACAGTTACATGTTTATTTCATAGGAAATTTTGGTCAGTATCCACATTCTTTCATTATCATTGGTCAATAACTGGAGATATCAATGGCTGTTACCAACATCTTCCAAAAGAACAGACAAAAACAATGTGTTTCAATCAGCTGAAACTCTTCAAAATGGAGTTTTGATTTGGCAAATCTAAGCAAATGGAAACCAACTATTAATAGATTTTTGTCCATTGTTTTAATAAATGAGGTAACAGCTGTTAATGTTTTCTTTAGACTGACCAGTGGTACTGAAAGATATTATGAAAGAATATAATTCAGAGAATTGAAATTGCTTCTCAGATGTTTAACACTGAAGTTGGAAACCTTTAAAGAGGGTAGGGGTCAGAAGGCAAATATTTATGATATTTTTCACCCCTCTCGATGAATCCCAATTTACTGAGCTTTGAATGAATGTTTTTGATTTTTCTGTCCAGGATTATGTAAACATACTTTTGTTTGTTCATTATATACCATTCATTTAAACAATATGCACTGTTTAAAGGTAAGTAAAGCTTTGAAAGGACATTTCATGCTAAGTCTGGGTGACACTTTTATTGACTGGAGGTAGTAATCATTTGAGTGTTTTCACATAGAGCAAAACAAGTCTCCACTCTAATTAGTGCTTCTTTACTTTCATAAATGTTATATAGTTGCATACAGATAATAGTTTTGATGGAGACTAGTTTTGCTCTATGTGAATTTTAGAATTTTATGGAAAATTTTGCCTGCCATTTTTGTTGGTAATTCAAAATGGCCGGATGTCATTCATTCTACTTAGCAAATAAATTCTCCTAGATAATTGAGAAAAGTTTCAAAAATTAAGCTTCAAGACTAAAGAATGCCAAAGTTGTACAAACAATATGTTATAACTGTCATCTAGATTCAACAACAGATTGATATCAGAGCTTTTGACGGATATTGGTCTGATATTGCTTTAATTATACTATGGGTTATCGAGTTATAGAGATATAGAGATGACACTGGATTGATATCTGTCTGAAATTGCTATTATATTCGGCCATTTTTGTGATATTGGTTTGATATTATGGTATTATTCCAATGAGAATATTTGGGTGATATTGTGTAGATATGAGGGTTGATATTGGCCTGTTATTGGAATAATATGAGGCCAATACAAAGACAGGTCATATTGGAGTGCCGTATAATTGATATTTGGCTGATATTACTATCATATGAGGAGAATATCTGACTCATATTTGGGTGATATTCGATTGATATTGGGATGAAATTGCTTTAATATTAGGTCAATATTTGGGTCATGTTTTGGTGATATTTGATTGGGGTATATTGCAATCAGAATATTTGGATGATATTTGGTAATGAGAGTTGATATTGGACTGTTATTGGAATAATATAAGGCCAATATCTGGGTCATATTTTGGTGATATTGGATTTCTATTTTCTACACGGGTGATATTGCTAAGGAATATTTTATTTAATTTGGGTTGATATGGGCCTGATGTTGGACTGGGATTGTCATCATATTATATAAGGCCAACATTCGGGTCATATTGGACCAATACTGTATATGGAAAATTCGATCAGAGAACAGTTTTCAGCTTTGATAAATTTTCTCACCCCTTTTTGTTCCAGTAAATATGTTTAAGGCTTCCAGGTACTGTTTTAGGTATTTTTTGTTCTCTTTCAGTGTTAAGGATGAAGGCCGAAACTAATTATCTCATTTTTGGCAAATTGCCAATTCACTATATATTGCAATTCCAACATCTATGAGACTAAATTCCTCCTGATAATGTAATATTTTGATCAAAAAGGCATATTTTGGTAGGAGATCATGTATTTTTACATTTGACCTTGACCTGGGAAATATGACAGCGACCTAAATTTTCATACACCTTTGAAACACATACATCATATAGATTAATAAAATACAGAGAAAAATTGAAAAAAAGGTGGGGCTTAAAATGGCCTTGTTTACCCAACTCCTTTGACTATAAATCAATGACTTTCACTTAATTAAACCATTAACTGCACAACTGGCAACTCCCTATTAAAACTGGGAGTTCCCCTGAGATTTTGAAAAAGCATTTCAGATTTTTAAAATAATATAGAGCACAGATTAGACCCATATTTAGAATAGATGCACTACATTTCATCTAGAAATGTGGTATCAAATATTGTTTATCAACTTTGAAATTTTAATTTTCTGCGAAAATGTGACTTCTAGGTCAGTAGATTTCCCAAAGACCCCATATTATAAAATTATGAAAAGGGAACTACCGTATTCTCTGTAATTACTGCCCGCACCCACCCTCTAATAAGTGCCCATCCCCGCTTCACAAACTTCAAGAAATATTGAGGAATGACCAAGAATTGACAAATATATCAGAAGAAATCTAATTTCCAAAGAATTTTCCGTGAGCGATAATAGAATACTTATACTAAACTGCTGTAAACATGACGCATTTTGTAATTAGATGCATCCTCCCAATAAATATCTATCACTGGATGCTTTCCAAACCATACTAAACGAATACGGTCTCAAAAATGTCCATAATGAATGAAGGAAATGTTCAAGTGAAAAGATTTTATCGGCAGATATTTTCGAAAGTTTTGCGCAGATGTTATGCGCATGTCAAAAGGTCGTGAACTTTCTTGTTTCTTTTTAAGGCGACGTTTAAGTTAATCAAAAGTACAACGAATGGCAGCCATATTTTTTGGGGATAAAGACACATGCTTTATGTTTTCCTTGCATGTGAATGTACATGTATATCTTGACTAAAGAGAAATGTCAAAGTGAACATCACACATAAACGTGTTTTTCATAACTATGAATTGGATTTTATATATGGGCGCTTATTAGAATGGTCTGAAACATGTATTTTCAATTTTCTAAACGCCCTGATCTGGGCGCTAATTACAGAGAATACGGTATGTTTTCTTGTAATGAACAGATAATATTTCCACTTTTGCTAGACATATCATCAAATTGATATACTGTACTCTTGGTTATTTTCACGTGCTACCATATTTCACGCTTTTTGCGAGTTTTGGAAAAATTGCAAAATATAATAGTCACAAAATTCCAATAGTTTTAATTCACAAAATATAATAGTCACAAAATTCCATTTCATTTGCATTTCAGGTTCTAAGAGATTGTAAATAAAATGAACATTCTTACAAAATGGCTGAAGATGAAGCCAAAATATCTGGGTGAAGGGAAAAGCATGGATTATATTGAAGTGAAAAGGGTCACTTAAAAAACCAGGGCACATTTTCAGAAGTCACAAATCTGCAAAAATTAATGGCTGCAAAATTTCAAAGAAACTTGAAATTAAAGAAATACAACAGCTGTGAATTATCAAAGTGGATTATTGCCTTCCCAACAAGCTCAAGTTGTTTCTGCACTCTACAGGATATGTCCAACAGTGGTTTTGATCATGTGTTCCAATCTTGGTTGGAAAGACATTGATAAATTTTCCAGCAAATGACAATATGAGGATAAGTGAAGACACCATTGTACATTGCTCCTTGAGGAATATAGTAAAGTAAAGTAATATCATATTTGAAATCTACATGTAAAATTTCATCTAGAAATGTGGTTTTAAAAAGTGTTATCAACTTTGAAAAAATTAATTTTCTTTGAAAATGTGACTTCTAGCTCGGGGAGATTCCCCATAGACCCCATGCTATAAAATCACAAAAAAATGAAACATCTTTTCTTTTAGTAGACAGATAATATTTTGCTTTACTGGACATATTTTCATTAGTATAAGAATCAGACACATAAGGGTTACATGAAAATTGAGCCACTTAAATTGATAATATTCAAGTTTAAGGGAACTTTCTTATATACCTGCCATGTTAATTGACCCGAATCAGCCACCTGGTGGTGAAACTGGTAACTACCTACTCGCATTTGGGTAATTGTGATCTACTCTAAAATTCCTTCAATTTGAGTATAATATAGCCATACTTTGAAGAGATCAGAAAATTATTATTTAATATTTCAACATTGCATTGTATGAAACCAGGTCAGTTATGGCCTGAGGTCTAACTGGGTGTAGTAGTAGTAGTAGTACTTTAGTATACACTTTTGCGAATTATTCAGAAATATTGACTAGGATTTTTGCAAGGGAACAGACTCTGATTGGTCAAACTTCAACCCTGCATTCATTATACATGTTCTAAGGCCTATCCTATGGTATATACGAACAGAGAAAATTCATTGACTTGGACAAAACTTTTAAAAACACAAAAATTCTGAACATGTGCATAGAGCAGATAACATTAAAAATAAAAATTACCTCGGTGTTAGAAATCAACTTTTCTGGTTTCAACACTGCACGAGCCCAGGTACCTGCTCCTCAGTCAGTGATCTTCTCAGGATAGCTAAAAAATTCAGAAAAGCAATTTTGTAAGTTCAACATGTCCACGGACTAACATAGCTGAAAGAATGTCAGATTATATGTCAACTAACATGCTGTATTCCTGACCAGTAAGATCTAACTCAAAACTACTCCTTAATGCCGTGGTCATATTTGCTCTGATTTCCACTACAGTGCCCGGCCGATTGAGTATTTTGTTCAAAATTGAATGCACCGGTGCTGAAATCTGAGCAAATGTGACCACAGCATTATATAGCAACAGTCATACAAAGCTAAAAAATTCAGTTTAGGCGATTTTGTAAATTCAACATGTACAACTGTGCGTGACCTTACTCAAAATGAAGTAAAACAAAATATAGCAATTATAACCAAAAGGAATCTTTATAAATATAAATATAAAAGGAATCTTTATAAATATAAATATATAAACAAGACACACTGTCAACAGAATCGCACCCTTGAAGAGAATACAGTTTTCTGGATAGAAAATCTAAAAGGCCACCCTAACATTTACCCAGACTGCCTAAAACTAATCAGTTCTAAACTTTCATCCATAGAAACTTCTCTAAAATTTTAAGATGAATCCATAAAACCTAAGCCTCGAGAGACAAGTTTTAATGACAGAAAATCCAAAATGGCTGCCTTAACATTTACCCAGACTGCCGAAAAACTAACCAGTTCTAAACTTTCATGGGTAGAAACATTCCTGAAAATTTCAAATGAATCCCTAAAACGGTTTGGCTGGAAACCTTTTGACAAGCCTCGACAGACAAGATTTTAGGATGGAAAATCCAAAATGGCCATCTTAACATTTACCCAGAATGTCAAAAAACTAATCAGTGCTTAACTTTCATGGGTAGAAACATTCCTGAAAATTTCAAATGAATCCCTCAAATGTTTGGCTGGAAACCTGTAGACAAGCCTTGACAGACAGGATTTTAGTTCTAAACTTTCATAGGTAGAAACACCCCTGAAAATTTCAAATGAATCCCTCAAACAGTTTGTCTGGAAACCTGTAGACAAGATTTATCGGGACACCCACTTAGCCGCCCGCCCGTCAAACTGATCACAATATAGCACCCAAGGGTGCGATAAAAATAAACATAAGCGTACTTTAATGTTTAACTACACAAAAAGCTTTCTCCCATAAAAAGTAATTATTAAGTTATAAGTGAATTATCAAGATAATTTACCAGTGTGCAAAACCTACGTAAAATTCAAGTAAACTTCCAACATGGATTCAGGTGAAAGCACTCATGTGAAACCAAACTTGTCAACACAATAGAAAAAAATATAGCTCGGGGCCTCGACAACAATAAACAAACAGGCATGTTGGTGTAAGACTTTTCCATGGAAGAGTTGAGACCTCTAACTTAAATAATTTTTGAGTTATAAGTCCCTCAATGTGACACCCCTTTTATTCACCATATTGTAATAAAAAACTAAACGTATTTATGCTTATTGCATACATTTTCTTCAAAATAGGTACTCAGATAAAAATCATTCAAATATAGTTGACTTCCATCAAAATAAATGCCATAAACATAGCCTAGAAATAAAGTCTCACATTACAGAATTTTTATCAATTTATTTTACTGACCCCATAAACTGTTTCAATATGGTCATTTGATTGCTTATTTTTTAAATTCAAAGTAGTCACAAACAATTCTGTTTTGACTGTATTACAATGCATAGATAACTAGATTTGTGAAATTGAACAAGTTCAATTTAAGACTCCAGATTTATTTGACCTAGATAGATCAGTAAAGAGCTGAGTAAGTAACTGAGTAATTAGCTGAGTAAATACCTTAGTAGTAGTTGAGTAAGTAGCTGAGTAAGTAACTGAGTAAAAAGCTGAGTAGGTAGCTGAGTAAGTAGCTGAGTAAGTACCTGAGTTAGTAGCTGAGTAAGTTGCTAAGTAAGTAATAACTAATTAAGTAATTGAGTAAGTAGGCAAATAAGTAGCTGAGTAGGTAGGGAGGTAAAGTAGGGTATGCAGGAATTTTTGAAAGTATATTTGATCAATCAGCATCGTGAATACTGGCAAGTGCGAATTTCAAACTTCAAAATGGCGTAGAATCTTAACCGGGGATCGGATTGCAATTTTAATTTCAGATCCGGATTCCTGAGGAAATTCTACCCCCAATTCATAACTCATACGTTAAATTTGGAGAACTTTTTATTTTGACCTACATTTCGGACACCATATCTCAAAAGTGGGTCAAAATACTCTCTGACGGCAAAAGGCTAACACTATTAGCACACTCTTTGCTACCTGTATACAAAATTTTGAAGCAAATCCTAAAAGTGTAGTGCCAGAATCGCAGAAATAAGGAAAAACTATGAATTTGACCTAGATTTTGACCTAGGCATTTTGGTGTCCATATATTGAAACTAGGTAGCTTTTGAGGTCCCCTTCTTTTATAGGAATTCATTATCTTAAGCTGTACTCAATCTATATCTCGTATTTTACACTTCAAAAAAATCTTTTTTCCTTGACTTTCAATCAGGATAACATCAGATCGATTTTTCTCGAAATTTCAAAACGCCATAACTTTCAAACGAGAAGTCGGATCGAAATTTGGTTTGCAGATTCGGATTCCTGATAAAATTCTAACCCTAATTCATAACTCATACGTTAAATTTGGCGAATTTTTATTTTGACCTACTTTTTGGACACGCCATAACTTCGGAACCGGAAGTCGGATCGAAATTTGGTTTGCAGATTCGGATTTCTCGGAAAATTCTACTCTTAATTCATAACTCAAACATTAAATTTGGAGAACTTTTTATTTTGACCTATATTTCGGACACCATATCTCAAAAGTGGGTCAAAATACTTTCTGACGGCAAAAGGCTAACGCTATTAGCACACTCTTGGCTACATGTATACACAATTTCGAAGAATATAATTAAAGTGTAGTGTCAGAATCGAAAAATAAGAAAAACCTATGAATTTGACCTAGATTTTGACCTAGGCATTTTGGTGTCCAAATTTTGAAGCTAGATGGCTTTTGAGGTCCCCTTCTTTTAAAGGCTTTGATTATGTGAAGCTGAACTCAGTCTATATTCCGTATTTTTCACTTCAAAAAAATCTTTTTTCCCATTGACTTAACATGGGCACCAAATTTAGAGTTTTTGGGTTTTCAAAACGCCATAACTTCCGAACCGGAAGTCGGATCGAAATTTGGTTTGCAGATTTAGATTCCTGAGAAAATTCTACACTTAATTCATAACTCAGATGTTAAATTTGAAGAACTTTTCATTTTGACCTACTTTCTGGACGCCATATTTCAAAATCCGTAAGCGTAATCAAAAATCTAATGTCATATCTTTGCTTTGGCTTTTTCTAAGCTACATGATGAAAAAAAGATTTAGGAGTTACGATAAACAACGACGAAGATAATTGACAGAATATTGATTTGACCTTAATTTGACCTAGTTCTTGACCTTTGACCTAGATAAAAATTTGACCTAATTTCCCATGAACCCAGGTACTTTGCCTAGTTGATCATGTAAGCAGCTTAAAGTAAACTCTTCTAGTTGGTGAGAAATCTGGGAAGGAGGAAGATTCTGAAAGAATAATAATAACTAGACATGTAAATTGAACAAGTTCAATTTAAGACTCCAGATTTCAAACTTTGTTTAAGCTGAGTCATCCAGAACTTGTAAGCTGAGTCATTCAGAATAAGCTGAGTCAGCTGGAATATAGACATTTAGACAACTTTTAAGAAGGCTATCTTCGACTCTATTAGCTTAACATGGGGATATCATCATATCGACTTTTCGAGACTTCAAACCGCTATAACTATCTAACCAGAAGTCAGATCGAAATTTGGTTTAAAGATTCTGATTCCTGAGAAAATTCTACCCTTAATTCATAACTCATACGTTAAATTTGGAGAATTTTTTATTTTGACCTACATTTCGGACACCATATCTCAAAAGTGGGTCAAAAAACTTTCTGACGGCAGAAGGCTAACACTCTAAGCACACTCTTTGCTACCTGTATACACAATTTTGAAGCAAATCCTTAAAGTGTAATGTCAGAATTGCAAAAATAAGGAAAAACTATGAATTTGACCTAGATTTTGACCAAGGCATTTTTGCGTCCAAATTTTAAAGCTAGATAGCCTTCGAGGTCCCCTCCTTTTATAGGCTTTCAGAATATTAAGCTGTACTCAGTCTATATCTGGTATTTTACACTTCAAAAAATCCTTTTTCTCATTGACATAACATGGGGCACCAAATTTAGCGATTTTTGAGCTTTCAAAACGCCATAACTTTTGAACCGGAAGTCGGATCGAAATTTGGTTTGCAGATTCGGATACCTGACAAAATTCTATCCCTAATTCATAACTCATACGTTAAATTTGGAATTTTTTTATTTTGACCTACTTTTTGGACACGCCATGACTTCCGAACCGGAAGTCGGATCGAAATTTGGTTTGCAGATTCAGATTCCTGAGAAAATTCTACCCTTAATTCATAACTCATACGTTGGATCTGGAGAACTTTTTATTTTGACCTACTTTTCGGACACCATATCTCAAAAGTGGGTCAAAATACTTTCTGACGGCAAAAGGCTAACACTATTAGCACACTCTTTGCTACCTGTATACAAAATTTGGAAGTAAGTTATTCAAGTGTAGTGTCAGAATCGTAAAAATAAGGAAACACTATGAATTTGACCTATATTTTGACCTAGGCATTTTGGTGTCCAAATTTTGAAACTATGTAGCTTTTGAGGTCCCCTTCTTTTATAAGCATTCATTATGTTAAGCTGTACTCAGTCTATATCCTGTATTTTACACTTCGAAAAAGTCTTTTTTCCCATTGACTTAACATAGGCACCAAATTTAGCGATTTTTGAGCTTTCAAAACGCCATAACTTCCGAACCGGAAGTCGGATCGAAATTTGGTTTGCAGATTCGGATTCCTGAGATCATTCTACACTTATTTCATAACTTTCATGTTGAATTTGGAGAGTTTTTTGTTCTGACCTACTTTTCGGACGCAATATCTCAAAATCGGTAAGAGTAATCAAAAAATGATTTGCCTTTCGGAATTAGCGTTTTTTCCAAGGAACATGATGAAAAAAACCCGGAGCAAAAATATTGAAAGACGACTGAGAAAAGTGGTGAATTAGTGAAAATCAACGATTTGACCTAGTTCTTGACCTATGACCTAGATAGAAATTTGACCTAATTTCCCAGAAAGCCGGATACAGTCCTTAGTTAACCATGTAAGTTGGATTAAGTAAGCTGTTATAGTTGACGAGAAATTTGGTGAGGAGGAATAATAATAATAACTAGACATGTAAATTGAACAAGTTCAATTTAAGACTCCAGATTTCACATTTTTTTTAAGCTGAGTCATCCAGAACTTGTAAGCTGAGTCATTCAGAATAAGCTGAGTCAGCTAGAATATAGACATTTAGACAACTTTTAAGAAGGCTATCTTCGACTCTATTAGCTTAACATGGGGATATCATCATATCGACTTTTCGAGACTTCAAACCGCTATAACTATCTAACCAGAAGTTAGATCGAAATTTGGTTTAAAGATTCTGATTCCTGAGAAAATTCTACCCTTAATTCATAACTCATACGTTAAATTTTGATAATTTTTTATTTTGACCTACATTTCGGACACCATATCTCAAAAGTGGGTCAAAAAACTTTCTGACGGCAGAAGGCTAACACTATAAGCACACTCTTTGCTACCTGTATACAAAATTTTGAAGCAAATCCTTAAAGTGTAATGTCAGAATCGCAAAAATAAGGAAAAACTATGAATTTGACCTAGATTTTGACCAAGGCATTTTTGCGTCCAAATTTTAAAGCTAGATAGCCTTCGAGGTCCCCTCCTTTTATAGGCTTTCAGAATATTAAGCTGTACTCAGTCTTTATCTGGTATTTTACACTTCAAAAAATCCTTTTTCTCATTGACATAACATGGGGCACCAAATTTAGCGATTTTTGAGCTTTTAAAACCCCATAACTTTCGAACCGGAAGTCGGATCGTAATTTGGTTTGCAGATTTGGATTCCTGACAAAATTCTACCCCTAATTCATAACTCATACGTTAAATTTGGAATTTTTTTATTTTGACCTACTTTTTGGACACGCCATAACTTCCGAACCGGTAGTCGGATCGAAATTTGGTTTGCAGATTCGGATTCCTGAGAAAATTCTACCCTTAGTTTATAACTCATACGTTGAATCTGGAGAACTTTTTATTTTGACCTACTTTTCGGACACCATATCTCAAAAGTGGGTCAAAATACTTTCTGACGGCAAAAGGCTAACACTATTAGCACACTCTTTGCTACCTGTATACAAAATTTTGAAGTAAATTATTAAAGTGTAGTGTCAGAATCGTAAAAATAAGGAAAAACTATGAATTTGACCTTGATTTTGACCTAGGCATTTTGGTGTCCATATTTTGAAGCTATGTAGCTTTTGAGGTCCCCTTCTTTTATAAGCATTCATTATGTTAAGCTGTACTCAGTCAATATCCTGTATTTTTCACTTCGAAAAAGTCTTTTTTCCCATTGACTTAACATAGGCACCAAATTTAGCGATTTTTGAGCTTTCAAAACGCCATAACTTCCGAACCGGAAGTCCGATCCAAATTTGGTTTGCAGATTTGGATTCCTGAGACAATTCTACATCTTTTTCATAGCTCACACATTCGATTTGGAGCATGTTTAGGCGTGACCTACATTTCGGACGCCGTATCTCAAAATCGGTAAGAGTAATCAAAATTCTGATGTCATATCTTTGATTTGCCTTTTTCTAAGCTACACGATGAAAAAAAGATGAAGGAGTTACGAAGAATATTGACGAAGATATGATGAAGAATGTTGAAAATGTAAGATTTGACCTAGTTCTTGACCTTTGACCTAGATAAAAATTTGACCTAATTTCCCAGAAAGCCGGTTTCAGTCTTTAGTTAACCATGTAAGTTGGATTAAGTAAGCTGTTATAGTTGACGAGAAATTTGGTGAGGAGGAAGAAAAAAGAATAATAATAATAACTAGATTTGTGAAATTGAACAAGTTCAATTTAAGACTCCAGATTTATTTGACCTAGATTGATCAGTAAAGAGCTGAGTAAGTAACTGAGTAATTAGCTGAGTAAGTACCTTAGTAGTCGTTGAGTAAGTAGCTGAGTAAGTAACTGAGTAAAAAGCTGAGTAGGTAGCTGAGTAAGTAGCTGAGTAAGTACCTGAGTTAGTAGCTGAGTAAGTTGCTAAGTAAGTAATAACTAATTAAGTAATTGAGTAAGTAGTCAAATAAGTAGCTGAGTAGGTAGAGAGGTAAAGTAGGGTATGCAGGAATTTTTGAAAGTATATTTGATCAATCTGCATCGTGAATACTGGCAAGTGCGAATTTCAAACTTCAAAATGGCGTAGAATCTAAACCGGGGGTCGGATTGCAATTTTGATTTCAGATCCGGATTCCGGGTGTCTACAAAACTAAGACCTAAGACCTACAAAACTAAGACCCCCCACGTAATAAAACTAAGACCCTGTTATAAAACTAAGACCCCCCACGTTATAAGACTAAGATCCTGTTATAAAACTAAGACCCCCCATGTAATAAAACTAAGACCTTGTTATAAAACTAAGACCCCCACGTTATAAAACTAAGACCCTGTTATAAAACTAAGACTGCCCACGTTATAAAACTAAGACCCCCCCACGTTATAAAACTAAGACCCTGTTATAAAACTAAGACCCCCCACGTTATAAAACTAAGACCCTGTTATAAAACTAAGACCCCCCACGTTACAAAACTAAGACCCTGTTATAAAACTAAGACCCCCCACGTAATAAAACTAAGACCCTGTTATAAAACTAAGACCCCCCACGTTATAAAACTAAGACCCTGTTATAAAACTAAGACCCCCACGTTATAAAACTAAGACCCTGTTATAAAACTAAGACCCCCCACGTAATAAAACTAAGACCCTGTTATAAAACTAAGACCCCCACGTTATAAAACTAAGACCCTGTTATTAAACTAAGACCCCCGTGTTATAAAACTAAGACCCTGTTATAAAACTAACACCCCCCACGTAATAAAACTAAGACCCTGTTATAAAACTAAGACCCCCCACGTTATAAAACTAAGACCCTGTTATAAAACTAAGACCCTCCCCCACGTAATAAAACTAAGACCCTGTTATAAAACTAAGACCCCCCACATTATAAAACTAAGACCCTGTTATAAAACTAAGACCCCCCACGT
>CAIIXF020000327.1:0-23000 GCA_903813345.2 Owenia fusiformis | reverse complement strand
AATTTCAATTTCTGTCTGCAGAGAGAGGGGGTAGTGTCACAATTGACCAATTATTTCAAAAAGTAGATGGTTGGCCCCTATTGAGTTTAGTGTCAAAATGTAGCTTAGACATAGCTTTAGAACCTCAGATAGGCCAGTGAGGCCACATAAATCCAAAACTCGAGATAAAAAGTCAGGCGTTTGACCTTTTGCCCATTGACTAGTATGGTGACGTGAATTAGGGCAGTTTGGCCTATTAGTCACATGTGAAAGTGACCAAAATTTTTTAAAACTACTCAGAATCGCCCAGAATTGAAGTTTATTAGTGTGAAACATATTCTGGACGGAGGCAAAAAGGGGAATTTTCATGAACAAATTTAATGTTTTTGCTGAATCAGCAGTTTTCGCTTTTTACCCCAAAAACCACTGATTTTGACGATATTTGGCTACAATTTCGCCCTTAATGACCCCTAGATGTCACATGTTGTCGTAAATGGGGAAGCCAATGAGTTGATGTTCATAATAAAGATTGAATTTTCCATCTTATGGTTTCCAGTGAAGAATGAAGGTACATATCAGGGGTACAGTTAGAGATTGGTCAGTTAAGTGTCAATTTTTGATGTATTTGTTCACTCTAAATGACTAAATTCAAGTTAAAAATATCTCAAAAGTCCCAATTCTCCAGGCCAGAGTCAAAACTGATCAAATTTGTCATCATTTTTCAAATCAGGAGGTGGTTGAATGGAATAAAGTGTCAAAAAAAATGATAATTTTAGTAAAATTTTGCCAAAGTAGGCCAAATTTGCCCAATTTTCTGGTTCACGGTTCAGTGATTTTGGCTAAAAATCGCAATATGCATTAAAATACTCAATTTCTTGACACGATATTGTAAAATGTCACCATCAGGCAGTAGATTTTATGATGCAAATGAAAAACTAGTCAAATTTAAAGGAAAACCATTGGGTTCTTGGAAAAATGACCCCAGGGGTAATGAAGTAGCCATATTTTTCATAATTGCTGTCAGAATATTCTTAAACTGCATAAAACTACTTGAAAAACTCTACTTAATTGGAAAAACGCAATTTCAAGCCAAAAATCATCCAACCATGTGGCTATTAGGCCAAAATGCCCTAATACGTCACTTCCGCTGAATAGAAAAAAGTAGTTTAAAAAAATGAATGTAGTCCCAACACAATTGTGATCATGACGAGTCAGTAAGCTAGTATGTAGGTACAGTTGTCATCTTTTTGCAATGACAACATGCCATTTCTTCTGAAAATGCGTTTATTTGGGTTATCTGAAGGAAAATTTCGAGTCAAGTGGCGTATTAATTTTACCTTGATTTTTGTGAATTTCAATTTCTGTCTGCAGAGAGAGGGGGTAGTGTCACAATTGACCAATTATTTCAAAAAGTAGATGGTTGGCCCCTATTGAGTTTAGTGTCAAAATGTAGCTTAGACATAGCTTTAGAACCTCAGATAGGCCAGTGAGGCCACATAAATCCAAAACTCGAGATAAAAAGTCAGGCGTTTGACCTTTTGCCCATTGACTAGTATGGTGACGTGAATTAGGGCAGTTTGGCCTATTAGTCACATGTGAAAGTGACCAAAATTTTTTAAAACTACTCAGAATCGCCCAGAATTGAAGTTTATTAGTGTGAAACATATTCTGGACGGAGGCAAAAAGGGGAATTTTCATGAACAAATTTAATGTTTTTGCTGAATCAGCAGTTTTCGCTTTTTACCCCAAAAACCACTGATTTTGACGATATTTGGCTACAATTTCGCCCTTAATGACCCCTAGATGTCACATGTTGTCGTAAATGGGGAAGCCAATGAGTTGATGTTCATAATAAAGATTGAATTTTCCATCTTATGGTTTCCAGTGAAGAATGAAGGTACATATCAGGGGTACAGTTAGAGATTGGTCAGTTAAGTGTCAATTTTTGATGTATTTGTTCACTCTAAATGACTAAATTCAAGTTAAAAATATCTCAAAAGTCCCAATTCTCCAGGCCAGAGTCAAAACTGATCAAATTTGTCATCATTTTTCAAATCAGGAGGTGGTTGAATGGAATAAAGTGTCAAAAAAAATGATAATTTTAGTAAAATTTTGCCAAAGTAGGCCAAATTTGCCCAATTTTCTGGTTCACGGTTCAGTGATTTTGGCTAAAAATCGCAATATGCATTAAAATACTCAATTTCTTGACACGATATTGTAAAATGTCACCATCAGGCAGTAGATTTTATGATGCAAATGAAAAACTAGTCAAATTTAAAGGAAAACCATTGGGTTCTTGGAAAAATGACCCCAGGGGTAATGAAGTAGCCATATTTTTCATAATTGCTGTCAGAATATTCTTAAACTGCATAAAACTACTTGAAAAACTCTACTTAATTGGAAAAACGCAATTTCAAGCCAAAAATCATCCAACCATGTGGCTATTAGGCCAAAATGCCCTAATACGTCACTTCCGCTGAATAGAAAAAAGTAGTTTAAAAAAATGAATGTAGTCCCAACACAATTGTGATCATGACGAGTCAGTAAGCTAGTATGTAGGTACAGTTGTCATCTTTTTGCAATGACAACATGCCATTTCTTCTGAAAATGCGTTTATTTGGGTTATCTGAAGGAAAATTTCGAGTCAAGTGGCGTATTAATTTTACCTTGATTTTTGTGAATTTCAATTTCTGTCTGCAGAGAGAGGGGGTAGTGTCACAATTGACCAATTATTTCAAAAAGTAGATGGTTGGCCCCTATTGAGTTTAGTGTCAAAATGTAGCTTAGACATAGCTTTAGAACCTCAGATAGGCCAGTGAGGCCACATAAATCCAAAACTCGAGATAAAAAGTCAGGCGTTTGACCTTTTGCCCATTGACTAGTATGGTGACGTGAATTAGGGCAGTTTGGCCTATTAGTCACATGTGAAAGTGACCAAAATTTTTTAAAACTACTCAGAATCGCCCAGAATTGAAGTTTATTAGTGTGAAACATATTCTGGACGGAGGCAAAAAGGGGAATTTTCATGAACAAATTTAATGTTTTTGCTGAATCAGCAGTTTTCGCTTTTTACCCCAAAAACCACTGATTTTGACGATATTTGGCTACAATTTCGCCCTTAATGACCCCTAGATGTCACATGTTGTCGTAAATGGGGAAGCCAATGAGTTGATGTTCATAATAAAGATTGAATTTTCCATCTTATGGTTTCCAGTGAAGAATGAAGGTACATATCAGGGGTACAGTTAGAGATTGGTCAGTTAAGTGTCAATTTTTGATGTATTTGTTCACTCTAAATGACTAAATTCAAGTTAAAAATATCTCAAAAGTCCCAATTCTCCAGGCCAGAGTCAAAACTGATCAAATTTGTCATCATTTTTCAAATCAGGAGGTGGTTGAATGGAATAAAGTGTCAAAAAAAATGATAATTTTAGTAAAATTTTGCCAAAGTAGGCCAAATTTGCCCAATTTTCTGGTTCACGGTTCAGTGATTTTGGCTAAAAATCGCAATATGCATTAAAATACTCAATTTCTTGACACGATATTGTAAAATGTCACCATCAGGCAGTAGATTTTATGATGCAAATGAAAAACTAGTCAAATTTAAAGGAAAACCATTGGGTTCTTGGAAAAATGACCCCAGGGGTAATGAAGTAGCCATATTTTTCATAATTGCTGTCAGAATATTCTTAAACTGCATAAAACTACTTGAAAAACTCTACTTAATTGGAAAAACGCAATTTCAAGCCAAAAATCATCCAACCATGTGGCTATTAGGCCAAAATGCCCTAATACGTCACTTCCGCTGAATAGAAAAAAGTAGTTTAAAAAAATGAATGTAGTCCCAACACAATTGTGATCATGACGAGTCAGTAAGCTAGTATGTAGGTACAGTTGTCATCTTTTTGCAATGACAACATGCCATTTCTTCTGAAAATGCGTTTATTTGGGTTATCTGAAGGAAAATTTCGAGTCAAGTGGCGTATTAATTTTACCTTGATTTTTGTGAATTTCAATTTCTGTCTGCAGAGAGAGGGGGTAGTGTCACAATTGACCAATTATTTCAAAAAGTAGATGGTTGGCCCCTATTGAGTTTAGTGTCAAAATGTAGCTTAGACATAGCTTTAGAACCTCAGATAGGCCAGTGAGGCCACATAAATCCAAAACTCGAGATAAAAAGTCAGGCGTTTGACCTTTTGCCCATTGACTAGTATGGTGACGTGAATTAGGGCAGTTTGGCCTATTAGTCACATGTGAAAGTGACCAAAATTTTTTAAAACTACTCAGAATCGCCCAGAATTGAAGTTTATTAGTGTGAAACATATTCTGGACGGAGGCAAAAAGGGGAATTTTCATGAACAAATTTAATGTTTTTGCTGAATCAGCAGTTTTCGCTTTTTACCCCAAAAACCACTGATTTTGACGATATTTGGCTACAATTTCGCCCTTAATGACCCCTAGATGTCACATGTTGTCGTAAATGGGGAAGCCAATGAGTTGATGTTCATAATAAAGATTGAATTTTCCATCTTATGGTTTCCAGTGAAGAATGAAGGTACATATCAGGGGTACAGTTAGAGATTGGTCAGTTAAGTGTCAATTTTTGATGTATTTGTTCACTCTAAATGACTAAATTCAAGTTAAAAATATCTCAAAAGTCCCAATTCTCCAGGCCAGAGTCAAAACTGATCAAATTTGTCATCATTTTTCAAATCAGGAGGTGGTTGAATGGAATAAAGTGTCAAAAAAAATGATAATTTTAGTAAAATTTTGCCAAAGTAGGCCAAATTTGCCCAATTTTCTGGTTCACGGTTCAGTGATTTTGGCTAAAAATCGCAATATGCATTAAAATACTCAATTTCTTGACACGATATTGTAAAATGTCACCATCAGGCAGTAGATTTTATGATGCAAATGAAAAACTAGTCAAATTTAAAGGAAAACCATTGGGTTCTTGGAAAAATGACCCCAGGGGTAATGAAGTAGCCATATTTTTCATAATTGCTGTCAGAATATTCTTAAACTGCATAAAACTACTTGAAAAACTCTACTTAATTGGAAAAACGCAATTTCAAGCCAAAAATCATCCAACCATGTGGCTATTAGGCCAAAATGCCCTAATACGTCACTTCCGCTGAATAGAAAAAAGTAGTTTAAAAAAATGAATGTAGTCCCAACACAATTGTGATCATGACGAGTCAGTAAGCTAGTATGTAGGTACAGTTGTCATCTTTTTGCAATGACAACATGCCATTTCTTCTGAAAATGCGTTTATTTGGGTTATCTGAAGGAAAATTTCGAGTCAAGTGGCGTATTAATTTTACCTTGATTTTTGTGAATTTCAATTTCTGTCTGCAGAGAGAGGGGGTAGTGTCACAATTGACCAATTATTTCAAAAAGTAGATGGTTGGCCCCTATTGAGTTTAGTGTCAAAATGTAGCTTAGACATAGCTTTAGAACCTCAGATAGGCCAGTGAGGCCACATAAATCCAAAACTCGAGATAAAAAGTCAGGCGTTTGACCTTTTGCCCATTGACTAGTATGGTGACGTGAATTAGGGCAGTTTGGCCTATTAGTCACATGTGAAAGTGACCAAAATTTTTTAAAACTACTCAGAATCGCCCAGAATTGAAGTTTATTAGTGTGAAACATATTCTGGACGGAGGCAAAAAGGGGAATTTTCATGAACAAATTTAATGTTTTTGCTGAATCAGCAGTTTTCGCTTTTTACCCCAAAAACCACTGATTTTGACGATATTTGGCTACAATTTCGCCCTTAATGACCCCTAGATGTCACATGTTGTCGTAAATGGGGAAGCCAATGAGTTGATGTTCATAATAAAGATTGAATTTTCCATCTTATGGTTTCCAGTGAAGAATGAAGGTACATATCAGGGGTACAGTTAGAGATTGGTCAGTTAAGTGTCAATTTTTGATGTATTTGTTCACTCTAAATGACTAAATTCAAGTTAAAAATATCTCAAAAGTCCCAATTCTCCAGGCCAGAGTCAAAACTGATCAAATTTGTCATCATTTTTCAAATCAGGAGGTGGTTGAATGGAATAAAGTGTCAAAAAAAATGATAATTTTAGTAAAATTTTGCCAAAGTAGGCCAAATTTGCCCAATTTTCTGGTTCACGGTTCAGTGATTTTGGCTAAAAATCGCAATATGCATTAAAATACTCAATTTCTTGACACGATATTGTAAAATGTCACCATCAGGCAGTAGATTTTATGATGCAAATGAAAAACTAGTCAAATTTAAAGGAAAACCATTGGGTTCTTGGAAAAATGACCCCAGGGGTAATGAAGTAGCCATATTTTTCATAATTGCTGTCAGAATATTCTTAAACTGCATAAAACTACTTGAAAAACTCTACTTAATTGGAAAAACGCAATTTCAAGCCAAAAATCATCCAACCATGTGGCTATTAGGCCAAAATGCCCTAATACGTCACTTCCGCTGAATAGAAAAAAGTAGTTTAAAAAAATGAATGTAGTCCCAACACAATTGTGATCATGACGAGTCAGTAAGCTAGTATGTAGGTACAGTTGTCATCTTTTTGCAATGACAACATGCCATTTCTTCTGAAAATGCGTTTATTTGGGTTATCTGAAGGAAAATTTCGAGTCAAGTGGCGTATTAATTTTACCTTGATTTTTGTGAATTTCAATTTCTGTCTGCAGAGAGAGGGGGTAGTGTCACAATTGACCAATTATTTCAAAAAGTAGATGGTTGGCCCCTATTGAGTTTAGTGTCAAAATGTAGCTTAGACATAGCTTTAGAACCTCAGATAGGCCAGTGAGGCCACATAAATCCAAAACTCGAGATAAAAAGTCAGGCGTTTGACCTTTTGCCCATTGACTAGTATGGTGACGTGAATTAGGGCAGTTTGGCCTATTAGTCACATGTGAAAGTGACCAAAATTTTTTAAAACTACTCAGAATCGCCCAGAATTGAAGTTTATTAGTGTGAAACATATTCTGGACGGAGGCAAAAAGGGGAATTTTCATGAACAAATTTAATGTTTTTGCTGAATCAGCAGTTTTCGCTTTTTACCCCAAAAACCACTGATTTTGACGATATTTGGCTACAATTTCGCCCTTAATGACCCCTAGATGTCACATGTTGTCGTAAATGGGGAAGCCAATGAGTTGATGTTCATAATAAAGATTGAATTTTCCATCTTATGGTTTCCAGTGAAGAATGAAGGTACATATCAGGGGTACAGTTAGAGATTGGTCAGTTAAGTGTCAATTTTTGATGTATTTGTTCACTCTAAATGACTAAATTCAAGTTAAAAATATCTCAAAAGTCCCAATTCTCCAGGCCAGAGTCAAAACTGATCAAATTTGTCATCATTTTTCAAATCAGGAGGTGGTTGAATGGAATAAAGTGTCAAAAAAAATGATAATTTTAGTAAAATTTTGCCAAAGTAGGCCAAATTTGCCCAATTTTCTGGTTCACGGTTCAGTGATTTTGGCTAAAAATCGCAATATGCATTAAAATACTCAATTTCTTGACACGATATTGTAAAATGTCACCATCAGGCAGTAGATTTTATGATGCAAATGAAAAACTAGTCAAATTTAAAGGAAAACCATTGGGTTCTTGGAAAAATGACCCCAGGGGTAATGAAGTAGCCATATTTTTCATAATTGCTGTCAGAATATTCTTAAACTGCATAAAACTACTTGAAAAACTCTACTTAATTGGAAAAACGCAATTTCAAGCCAAAAATCATCCAACCATGTGGCTATTAGGCCAAAATGCCCTAATACGTCACTTCCGCTGAATAGAAAAAAGTAGTTTAAAAAAATGAATGTAGTCCCAACACAATTGTGATCATGACGAGTCAGTAAGCTAGTATGTAGGTACAGTTGTCATCTTTTTGCAATGACAACATGCCATTTCTTCTGAAAATGCGTTTATTTGGGTTATCTGAAGGAAAATTTCGAGTCAAGTGGCGTATTAATTTTACCTTGATTTTTGTGAATTTCAATTTCTGTCTGCAGAGAGAGGGGGTAGTGTCACAATTGACCAATTATTTCAAAAAGTAGATGGTTGGCCCCTATTGAGTTTAGTGTCAAAATGTAGCTTAGACATAGCTTTAGAACCTCAGATAGGCCAGTGAGGCCACATAAATCCAAAACTCGAGATAAAAAGTCAGGCGTTTGACCTTTTGCCCATTGACTAGTATGGTGACGTGAATTAGGGCAGTTTGGCCTATTAGTCACATGTGAAAGTGACCAAAATTTTTTAAAACTACTCAGAATCGCCCAGAATTGAAGTTTATTAGTGTGAAACATATTCTGGACGGAGGCAAAAAGGGGAATTTTCATGAACAAATTTAATGTTTTTGCTGAATCAGCAGTTTTCGCTTTTTACCCCAAAAACCACTGATTTTGACGATATTTGGCTACAATTTCGCCCTTAATGACCCCTAGATGTCACATGTTGTCGTAAATGGGGAAGCCAATGAGTTGATGTTCATAATAAAGATTGAATTTTCCATCTTATGGTTTCCAGTGAAGAATGAAGGTACATATCAGGGGTACAGTTAGAGATTGGTCAGTTAAGTGTCAATTTTTGATGTATTTGTTCACTCTAAATGACTAAATTCAAGTTAAAAATATCTCAAAAGTCCCAATTCTCCAGGCCAGAGTCAAAACTGATCAAATTTGTCATCATTTTTCAAATCAGGAGGTGGTTGAATGGAATAAAGTGTCAAAAAAAATGATAATTTTAGTAAAATTTTGCCAAAGTAGGCCAAATTTGCCCAATTTTCTGGTTCACGGTTCAGTGATTTTGGCTAAAAATCGCAATATGCATTAAAATACTCAATTTCTTGACACGATATTGTAAAATGTCACCATCAGGCAGTAGATTTTATGATGCAAATGAAAAACTAGTCAAATTTAAAGGAAAACCATTGGGTTCTTGGAAAAATGACCCCAGGGGTAATGAAGTAGCCATATTTTTCATAATTGCTGTCAGAATATTCTTAAACTGCATAAAACTACTTGAAAAACTCTACTTAATTGGAAAAACGCAATTTCAAGCCAAAAATCATCCAACCATGTGGCTATTAGGCCAAAATGCCCTAATACGTCACTTCCGCTGAATAGAAAAAAGTAGTTTAAAAAAATGAATGTAGTCCCAACACAATTGTGATCATGACGAGTCAGTAAGCTAGTATGTAGGTACAGTTGTCATCTTTTTGCAATGACAACATGCCATTTCTTCTGAAAATGCGTTTATTTGGGTTATCTGAAGGAAAATTTCGAGTCAAGTGGCGTATTAATTTTACCTTGATTTTTGTGAATTTCAATTTCTGTCTGCAGAGAGAGGGGGTAGTGTCACAATTGACCAATTATTTCAAAAAGTAGATGGTTGGCCCCTATTGAGTTTAGTGTCAAAATGTAGCTTAGACATAGCTTTAGAACCTCAGATAGGCCAGTGAGGCCACATAAATCCAAAACTCGAGATAAAAAGTCAGGCGTTTGACCTTTTGCCCATTGACTAGTATGGTGACGTGAATTAGGGCAGTTTGGCCTATTAGTCACATGTGAAAGTGACCAAAATTTTTTAAAACTACTCAGAATCGCCCAGAATTGAAGTTTATTAGTGTGAAACATATTCTGGACGGAGGCAAAAAGGGGAATTTTCATGAACAAATTTAATGTTTTTGCTGAATCAGCAGTTTTCGCTTTTTACCCCAAAAACCACTGATTTTGACGATATTTGGCTACAATTTCGCCCTTAATGACCCCTAGATGTCACATGTTGTCGTAAATGGGGAAGCCAATGAGTTGATGTTCATAATAAAGATTGAATTTTCCATCTTATGGTTTCCAGTGAAGAATGAAGGTACATATCAGGGGTACAGTTAGAGATTGGTCAGTTAAGTGTCAATTTTTGATGTATTTGTTCACTCTAAATGACTAAATTCAAGTTAAAAATATCTCAAAAGTCCCAATTCTCCAGGCCAGAGTCAAAACTGATCAAATTTGTCATCATTTTTCAAATCAGGAGGTGGTTGAATGGAATAAAGTGTCAAAAAAAATGATAATTTTAGTAAAATTTTGCCAAAGTAGGCCAAATTTGCCCAATTTTCTGGTTCACGGTTCAGTGATTTTGGCTAAAAATCGCAATATGCATTAAAATACTCAATTTCTTGACACGATATTGTAAAATGTCACCATCAGGCAGTAGATTTTATGATGCAAATGAAAAACTAGTCAAATTTAAAGGAAAACCATTGGGTTCTTGGAAAAATGACCCCAGGGGTAATGAAGTAGCCATATTTTTCATAATTGCTGTCAGAATATTCTTAAACTGCATAAAACTACTTGAAAAACTCTACTTAATTGGAAAAACGCAATTTCAAGCCAAAAATCATCCAACCATGTGGCTATTAGGCCAAAATGCCCTAATACGTCACTTCCGCTGAATAGAAAAAAGTAGTTTAAAAAAATGAATGTAGTCCCAACACAATTGTGATCATGACGAGTCAGTAAGCTAGTATGTAGGTACAGTTGTCATCTTTTTGCAATGACAACATGCCATTTCTTCTGAAAATGCGTTTATTTGGGTTATCTGAAGGAAAATTTCGAGTCAAGTGGCGTATTAATTTTACCTTGATTTTTGTGAATTTCAATTTCTGTCTGCAGAGAGAGGGGGTAGTGTCACAATTGACCAATTATTTCAAAAAGTAGATGGTTGGCCCCTATTGAGTTTAGTGTCAAAATGTAGCTTAGACATAGCTTTAGAACCTCAGATAGGCCAGTGAGGCCACATAAATCCAAAACTCGAGATAAAAAGTCAGGCGTTTGACCTTTTGCCCATTGACTAGTATGGTGACGTGAATTAGGGCAGTTTGGCCTATTAGTCACATGTGAAAGTGACCAAAATTTTTTAAAACTACTCAGAATCGCCCAGAATTGAAGTTTATTAGTGTGAAACATATTCTGGACGGAGGCAAAAAGGGGAATTTTCATGAACAAATTTAATGTTTTTGCTGAATCAGCAGTTTTCGCTTTTTACCCCAAAAACCACTGATTTTGACGATATTTGGCTACAATTTCGCCCTTAATGACCCCTAGATGTCACATGTTGTCGTAAATGGGGAAGCCAATGAGTTGATGTTCATAATAAAGATTGAATTTTCCATCTTATGGTTTCCAGTGAAGAATGAA
Source organism: Owenia fusiformis (assembly GCA_903813345.2). Taxonomy (NCBI): domain Eukaryota; kingdom Metazoa; phylum Annelida; class Polychaeta; order Sabellida; family Oweniidae; genus Owenia; species Owenia fusiformis. Next base: position 11,822 of record CAIIXF020000327.1, on the reverse strand, counting down.
GGTACATATCAGGGGTACAGTTAGAGATTGGTCAGTTAAGTGTCAATTTTTGATGTATTTGTTCACTCTAAATGACTAAATTCAAGTTAAAAATATCTCAAAAGTCCCAATTCTCCAGGCCAGAGTCAAAACTGATCAAATTTGTCATCATTTTTCAAATCAGGAGGTGGTTGAATGGAATAAAGTGTCAAAAAAATGATAATTTTAGTAAAATTTTGCCAAAGTAGGCCAAATTTGCCCAATTTTCTGGTTCACGGTTCAGTGATTTTGGCTAAAAATCGCAATATGCATTAAAATACTCAATTTCTTGACACGATATTGTAAAATGTCACCATCAGGCAGTAGATTTTATGATGCAAATGAAAAACTAGTCAAATTTAAAGGAAAACCATTGGGTTCTTGGAAAAATGACCCCAGGGGTAATGAAGTAGCCATATTTTTCATAATTGCTGTCAGAATATTCTTAAACTGCATAAAACTACTTGAAAAACTCTACTTAATTGGAAAAACGCAATTTCAAGCCAAAAATCATCCAACCATGTGGCTATTAGGCCAAAATGCCCTAATACGTCACTTCCGCTGAATAGAAAAAAGTAGTTTAAAAAAATGAATGTAGTCCCAACACAATTGTGATCATGACGAGTCAGTAAGCTAGTATGTAGGTACAGTTGTCATCTTTTTGCAATGACAACATGCCATTTCTTCTGAAAATGCGTTTATTTGGGTTATCTGAAGGAAAATTTCGAGTCAAGTGGCGTATTAATTTTACCTTGATTTTTGTGAATTTCAATTTCTGTCTGCAGAGAGAGGGGGTAGTGTCACAATTGACCAATTATTTCAAAAAGTAGATGGTTGGCCCCTATTGAGTTTAGTGTCAAAATGTAGCTTAGACATAGCTTTAGAACCTCAGATAGGCCAGTGAGGCCACATAAATCCAAAACTCGAGATAAAAAGTCAGGCGTTTGACCTTTTGCCCATTGACTAGTATGGTGACGTGAATTAGGGCAGTTTGGCCTATTAGTCACATGTGAAAGTGACCAAAATTTTTTAAAACTACTCAGAATCGCCCAGAATTGAAGTTTATTAGTGTGAAACATATTCTGGACGGAGGCAAAAAGGGGAATTTTCATGAACAAATTTAATGTTTTTGCTGAATCAGCAGTTTTCGCTTTTTACCCCAAAAACCACTGATTTTGACGATATTTGGCTACAATTTCGCCCTTAATGACCCCTAGATGTCACATGTTGTCGTAAATGGGGAAGCCAATGAGTTGATGTTCATAATAAAGATTGAATTTTCCATCTTATGGTTTCCAGTGAAGAATGAAGGTACATATCAGGGGTACAGTTAGAGATTGGTCAGTTAAGTGTCAATTTTTGATGTATTTGTTCACTCTAAATGACTAAATTCAAGTTAAAAATATCTCAAAAGTCCCAATTCTCCAGGCCAGAGTCAAAACTGATCAAATTTGTCATCATTTTTCAAATCAGGAGGTGGTTGAATGGAATAAAGTGTCAAAAAAAATGATAATTTTAGTAAAATTTTGCCAAAGTAGGCCAAATTTGCCCAATTTTCTGGTTCACGGTTCAGTGATTTTGGCTAAAAATCGCAATATGCATTAAAATACTCAATTTCTTGACACGATATTGTAAAATGTCACCATCAGGCAGTAGATTTTATGATGCAAATGAAAAACTAGTCAAATTTAAAGGAAAACCATTGGGTTCTTGGAAAAATGACCCCAGGGGTAATGAAGTAGCCATATTTTTCATAATTGCTGTCAGAATATTCTTAAACTGCATAAAACTACTTGAAAAACTCTACTTAATTGGAAAAACGCAATTTCAAGCCAAAAATCATCCAACCATGTGGCTATTAGGCCAAAATGCCCTAATACGTCACTTCCGCTGAATAGAAAAAAGTAGTTTAAAAAAATGAATGTAGTCCCAACACAATTGTGATCATGACGAGTCAGTAAGCTAGTATGTAGGTACAGTTGTCATCTTTTTGCAATGACAACATGCCATTTCTTCTGAAAATGCGTTTATTTGGGTTATCTGAAGGAAAATTTCGAGTCAAGTGGCGTATTAATTTTACCTTGATTTTTGTGAATTTCAATTTCTGTCTGCAGAGAGAGGGGGTAGTGTCACAATTGACCAATTATTTCAAAAAGTAGATGGTTGGCCCCTATTGAGTTTAGTGTCAAAATGTAGCTTAGACATAGCTTTAGAACCTCAGATAGGCCAGTGAGGCCACATAAATCCAAAACTCGAGATAAAAAGTCAGGCGTTTGACCTTTTGCCCATTGACTAGTATGGTGACGTGAATTAGGGCAGTTTGGCCTATTAGTCACATGTGAAAGTGACCAAAATTTTTTAAAACTACTCAGAATCGCCCAGAATTGAAGTTTATTAGTGTGAAACATATTCTGGACGGAGGCAAAAAGGGGAATTTTCATGAACAAATTTAATGTTTTTGCTGAATCAGCAGTTTTCGCTTTTTACCCCAAAAACCACTGATTTTGACGATATTTGGCTACAATTTCGCCCTTAATGACCCCTAGATGTCACATGTTGTCGTAAATGGGGAAGCCAATGAGTTGATGTTCATAATAAAGATTGAATTTTCCATCTTATGGTTTCCAGTGAAGAATGAAGGTACATATCAGGGGTACAGTTAGAGATTGGTCAGTTAAGTGTCAATTTTTGATGTATTTGTTCACTCTAAATGACTAAATTCAAGTTAAAAATATCTCAAAAGTCCCAATTCTCCAGGCCAGAGTCAAAACTGATCAAATTTGTCATCATTTTTCAAATCAGGAGGTGGTTGAATGGAATAAAGTGTCAAAAAAAATGATAATTTTAGTAAAATTTTGCCAAAGTAGGCCAAATTTGCCCAATTTTCTGGTTCACGGTTCAGTGATTTTGGCTAAAAATCGCAATATGCATTAAAATACTCAATTTCTTGACACGATATTGTAAAATGTCACCATCAGGCAGTAGATTTTATGATGCAAATGAAAAACTAGTCAAATTTAAAGGAAAACCATTGGGTTCTTGGAAAAATGACCCCAGGGGTAATGAAGTAGCCATATTTTTCATAATTGCTGTCAGAATATTCTTAAACTGCATAAAACTACTTGAAAAACTCTACTTAATTGGAAAAACGCAATTTCAAGCCAAAAATCATCCAACCATGTGGCTATTAGGCCAAAATGCCCTAATACGTCACTTCCGCTGAATAGAAAAAAGTAGTTTAAAAAAATGAATGTAGTCCCAACACAATTGTGATCATGACGAGTCAGTAAGCTAGTATGTAGGTACAGTTGTCATCTTTTTGCAATGACAACATGCCATTTCTTCTGAAAATGCGTTTATTTGGGTTATCTGAAGGAAAATTTCGAGTCAAGTGGCGTATTAATTTTACCTTGATTTTTGTGAATTTCAATTTCTGTCTGCAGAGAGAGGGGGTAGTGTCACAATTGACCAATTATTTCAAAAAGTAGATGGTTGGCCCCTATTGAGTTTAGTGTCAAAATGTAGCTTAGACATAGCTTTAGAACCTCAGATAGGCCAGTGAGGCCACATAAATCCAAAACTCGAGATAAAAAGTCAGGCGTTTGACCTTTTGCCCATTGACTAGTATGGTGACGTGAATTAGGGCAGTTTGGCCTATTAGTCACATGTGAAAGTGACCAAAATTTTTTAAAACTACTCAGAATCGCCCAGAATTGAAGTTTATTAGTGTGAAACATATTCTGGACGGAGGCAAAAAGGGGAATTTTCATGAACAAATTTAATGTTTTTGCTGAATCAGCAGTTTTCGCTTTTTACCCCAAAAACCACTGATTTTGACGATATTTGGCTACAATTTCGCCCTTAATGACCCCTAGATGTCACATGTTGTCGTAAATGGGGAAGCCAATGAGTTGATGTTCATAATAAAGATTGAATTTTCCATCTTATGGTTTCCAGTGAAGAATGAAGGTACATATCAGGGGTACAGTTAGAGATTGGTCAGTTAAGTGTCAATTTTTGATGTATTTGTTCACTCTAAATGACTAAATTCAAGTTAAAAATATCTCAAAAGTCCCAATTCTCCAGGCCAGAGTCAAAACTGATCAAATTTGTCATCATTTTTCAAATCAGGAGGTGGTTGAATGGAATAAAGTGTCAAAAAAAATGATAATTTTAGTAAAATTTTGCCAAAGTAGGCCAAATTTGCCCAATTTTCTGGTTCACGGTTCAGTGATTTTGGCTAAAAATCGCAATATGCATTAAAATACTCAATTTCTTGACACGATATTGTAAAATGTCACCATCAGGCAGTAGATTTTATGATGCAAATGAAAAACTAGTCAAATTTAAAGGAAAACCATTGGGTTCTTGGAAAAATGACCCCAGGGGTAATGAAGTAGCCATATTTTTCATAATTGCTGTCAGAATATTCTTAAACTGCATAAAACTACTTGAAAAACTCTACTTAATTGGAAAAACGCAATTTCAAGCCAAAAATCATCCAACCATGTGGCTATTAGTCACATGTGAAAGTGACCAAAATTTTTTAAAACTACTCAGAATCGCCCAGAATTGAAGTTTATTAGTGTGAAACATATTCTGGACGGAGGCAAAAAGGGGAATTTTCATGAACAAATTTAATGTTTTTGCTGAATCAGCAGTTTTCGCTTTTTACCCCAAAAACCACTGATTTTGACGATATTTGGCTACAATTTCGCCCTTAATGACCCCTAGATGTCACATGTTGTCGTAAATGGGGAAGCCAATGAGTTGATGTTCATAATAAAGATTGAATTTTCCATCTTATGGTTTCCAGTGAAGAATGAAGGTACATATCAGGGGTACAGTTAGAGATTGGTCAGTTAAGTGTCAATTTTTGATGTATTTGTTCACTCTAAATGACTAAATTCAAGTTAAAAATATCTCAAAAGTCCCAATTCTCCAGGCCAGAGTCAAAACTGATCAAATTTGTCATCATTTTTCAAATCAGGAGGTGGTTGAATGGAATAAAGTGTCAAAAAAAATGATAATTTTAGTAAAATTTTGCCAAAGTAGGCCAAATTTGCCCAATTTTCTGGTTCACGGTTCAGTGATTTTGGCTAAAAATCGCAATATGCATTAAAATACTCAATTTCTTGACACGATATTGTAAAATGTCACCATCAGGCAGTAGATTTTATGATGCAAATGAAAAACTAGTCAAATTTAAAGGAAAACCATTGGGTTCTTGGAAAAATGACCCCAGGGGTAATGAAGTAGCCATATTTTTCATAATTGCTGTCAGAATATTCTTAAACTGCATAAAACTACTTGAAAAACTCTACTTAATTGGAAAAACGCAATTTCAAGCCAAAAATCATCCAACCATGTGGCTATTAGGCCAAAATGCCCTAATACGTCACTTCCGCTGAATAGAAAAAAGTAGTTTAAAAAAATGAATGTAGTCCCAACACAATTGTGATCATGACGAGTCAGTAAGCTAGTATGTAGGTACAGTTGTCATCTTTTTGCAATGACAACATGCCATTTCTTCTGAAAATGCGTTTATTTGGGTTATCTGAAGGAAAATTTCGAGTCAAGTGGCGTATTAATTTTACCTTGATTTTTGTGAATTTCAATTTCTGTCTGCAGAGAGAGGGGGTAGTGTCACAATTGACCAATTATTTCAAAAAGTAGATGGTTGGCCCCTATTGAGTTTAGTGTCAAAATGTAGCTTAGACATAGCTTTAGAACCTCAGATAGGCCAGTGAGGCCACATAAATCCAAAACTCGAGATAAAAAGTCAGGCGTTTGACCTTTTGCCCATTGACTAGTATGGTGACGTGAATTAGGGCAGTTTGGCCTATTAGTCACATGTGAAAGTGACCAAAATTTTTTAAAACTACTCAGAATCGCCCAGAATTGAAGTTTATTAGTGTGAAACATATTCTGGACGGAGGCAAAAAGGGGAATTTTCATGAACAAATTTAATGTTTTTGCTGAATCAGCAGTTTTCGCTTTTTACCCCAAAAACCACTGATTTTGACGATATTTGGCTACAATTTCGCCCTTAATGACCCCTAGATGTCACATGTTGTCGTAAATGGGGAAGCCAATGAGTTGATGTTCATAATAAAGATTGAATTTTCCATCTTATGGTTTCCAGTGAAGAATGAAGGTACATATCAGGGGTACAGTTAGAGATTGGTCAGTTAAGTGTCAATTTTTGATGTATTTGTTCACTCTAAATGACTAAATTCAAGTTAAAAATATCTCAAAAGTCCCAATTCTCCAGGCCAGAGTCAAAACTGATCAAATTTGTCATCATTTTTCAAATCAGGAGGTGGTTGAATGGAATAAAGTGTCAAAAAAAATGATAATTTTAGTAAAATTTTGCCAAAGTAGGCCAAATTTGCCCAATTTTCTGGTTCACGGTTCAGTGATTTTGGCTAAAAATCGCAATATGCATTAAAATACTCAATTTCTTGACACGATATTGTAAAATGTCACCATCAGGCAGTAGATTTTATGATGCAAATGAAAAACTAGTCAAATTTAAAGGAAAACCATTGGGTTCTTGGAAAAATGACCCCAGGGGTAATGAAGTAGCCATATTTTTCATAATTGCTGTCAGAATATTCTTAAACTGCATAAAACTACTTGAAAAACTCTACTTAATTGGAAAAACGCAATTTCAAGCCAAAAATCATCCAACCATGTGGCTATTAGGCCAAAATGCCCTAATACGTCACTTCCGCTGAATAGAAAAAAGTAGTTTAAAAAAATGAATGTAGTCCCAACACAATTGTGATCATGACGAGTCAGTAAGCTAGTATGTAGGTACAGTTGTCATCTTTTTGCAATGACAACATGCCATTTCTTCTGAAAATGCGTTTATTTGGGTTATCTGAAGGAAAATTTCGAGTCAAGTGGCGTATTAATTTTACCTTGATTTTTGTGAATTTCAATTTCTGTCTGCAGAGAGAGGGGGTAGTGTCACAATTGACCAATTATTTCAAAAAGTAGATGGTTGGCCCCTATTGAGTTTAGTGTCAAAATGTAGCTTAGACATAGCTTTAGAACCTCAGATAGGCCAGTGAGGCCACATAAATCCAAAACTCGAGATAAAAAGTCAGGCGTTTGACCTTTTGCCCATTGACTAGTATGGTGACGTGAATTAGGGCAGTTTGGCCTATTAGTCACATGTGAAAGTGACCAAAATTTTTTAAAACTACTCAGAATCGCCCAGAATTGAAGTTTATTAGTGTGAAACATATTCTGGACGGAGGCAAAAAGGGGAATTTTCATGAACAAATTTAATGTTTTTGCTGAATCAGCAGTTTTCGCTTTTTACCCCAAAAACCACTGATTTTGACGATATTTGGCTACAATTTCGCCCTTAATGACCCCTAGATGTCACATGTTGTCGTAAATGGGGAAGCCAATGAGTTGATGTTCATAATAAAGATTGAATTTTCCATCTTATGGTTTCCAGTGAAGAATGAAGGTACATATCAGGGGTACAGTTAGAGATTGGTCAGTTAAGTGTCAATTTTTGATGTATTTGTTCACTCTAAATGACTAAATTCAAGTTAAAAATATCTCAAAAGTCCCAATTCTCCAGGCCAGAGTCAAAACTGATCAAATTTGTCATCATTTTTCAAATCAGGAGGTGGTTGAATGGAATAAAGTGTCAAAAAAAATGATAATTTTAGTAAAATTTTGCCAAAGTAGGCCAAATTTGCCCAATTTTCTGGTTCACGGTTCAGTGATTTTGGCTAAAAATCGCAATATGCATTAAAATACTCAATTTCTTGACACGATATTGTAAAATGTCACCATCAGGCAGTAGATTTTATGATGCAAATGAAAAACTAGTCAAATTTAAAGGAAAACCATTGGGTTCTTGGAAAAATGACCCCAGGGGTAATGAAGTAGCCATATTTTTCATAATTGCTGTCAGAATATTCTTAAACTGCATAAAACTACTTGAAAAACTCTACTTAATTGGAAAAACGCAATTTCAAGCCAAAAATCATCCAACCATGTGGCTATTAGGCCAAAATGCCCTAATACGTCACTTCCGCTGAATAGAAAAAAGTAGTTTAAAAAAATGAATGTAGTCCCAACACAATTGTGATCATGACGAGTCAGTAAGCTAGTATGTAGGTACAGTTGTCATCTTTTTGCAATGACAACATGCCATTTCTTCTGAAAATGCGTTTATTTGGGTTATCTGAAGGAAAATTTCGAGTCAAGTGGCGTATTAATTTTACCTTGATTTTTGTGAATTTCAATTTCTGTCTGCAGAGAGAGGGGGTAGTGTCACAATTGACCAATTATTTCAAAAAGTAGATGGTTGGCCCCTATTGAGTTTAGTGTCAAAATGTAGCTTAGACATAGCTTTAGAACCTCAGATAGGCCAGTGAGGCCACATAAATCCAAAACTCGAGATAAAAAGTCAGGCGTTTGACCTTTTGCCCATTGACTAGTATGGTGACGTGAATTAGGGCAGTTTGGCCTATTAGTCACATGTGAAAGTGACCAAAATTTTTTAAAACTACTCAGAATCGCCCAGAATTGAAGTTTATTAGTGTGAAACATATTCTGGACGGAGGCAAAAAGGGGAATTTTCATGAACAAATTTAATGTTTTTGCTGAATCAGCAGTTTTCGCTTTTTACCCCAAAAACCACTGATTTTGACGATATTTGGCTACAATTTCGCCCTTAATGACCCCTAGATGTCACATGTTGTCGTAAATGGGGAAGCCAATGAGTTGATGTTCATAATAAAGATTGAATTTTCCATCTTATGGTTTCCAGTGAAGAATGAAGGTACATATCAGGGGTACAGTTAGAGATTGGTCAGTTAAGTGTCAATTTTTGATGTATTTGTTCACTCTAAATGACTAAATTCAAGTTAAAAATATCTCAAAAGTCCCAATTCTCCAGGCCAGAGTCAAAACTGATCAAATTTGTCATCATTTTTCAAATCAGGAGGTGGTTGAATGGAATAAAGTGTCAAAAAAAATGATAATTTTAGTAAAATTTTGCCAAAGTAGGCCAAATTTGCCCAATTTTCTGGTTCACGGTTCAGTGATTTTGGCTAAAAATCGCAATATGCATTAAAATACTCAATTTCTTGACACGATATTGTAAAATGTCACCATCAGGCAGTAGATTTTATGATGCAAATGAAAAACTAGTCAAATTTAAAGGAAAACCATTGGGTTCTTGGAAAAATGACCCCAGGGGTAATGAAGTAGCCATATTTTTCATAATTGCTGTCAGAATATTCTTAAACTGCATAAAACTACTTGAAAAACTCTACTTAATTGGAAAAACGCAATTTCAAGCCAAAAATCATCCAACCATGTGGCTATTAGGCCAAAATGCCCTAATACGTCACTTCCGCTGAATAGAAAAAAGTAGTTTAAAAAAATGAATGTAGTCCCAACACAATTGTGATCATGACGAGTCAGTAAGCTAGTATGTAGGTACAGTTGTCATCTTTTTGCAATGACAACATGCCATTTCTTCTGAAAATGCGTTTATTTGGGTTATCTGAAGGAAAATTTCGAGTCAAGTGGCGTATTAATTTTACCTTGATTTTTGTGAATTTCAATTTCTGTCTGCAGAGAGAGGGGGTAGTGTCACAATTGACCAATTATTTCAAAAAGTAGATGGTTGGCCCCTATTGAGTTTAGTGTCAAAATGTAGCTTAGACATAGCTTTAGAACCTCAGATAGGCCAGTGAGGCCACATAAATCCAAAACTCGAGATAAAAAGTCAGGCGTTTGACCTTTTGCCCATTGACTAGTATGGTGACGTGAATTAGGGCAGTTTGGCCTATTAGTCACATGTGAAAGTGACCAAAATTTTTTAAAACTACTCAGAATCGCCCAGAATTGAAGTTTATTAGTGTGAAACATATTCTGGACGGAGGCAAAAAGGGGAATTTTCATGAACAAATTTAATGTTTTTGCTGAATCAGCAGTTTTCGCTTTTTACCCCAAAAACCACTGATTTTGACGATATTTGGCTACAATTTCGCCCTTAATGACCCCTAGATGTCACATGTTGTCGTAAATGGGGAAGCCAATGAGTTGATGTTCATAATAAAGATTGAATTTTCCATCTTATGGTTTCCAGTGAAGAATGAAGGTACATATCAGGGGTACAGTTAGAGATTGGTCAGTTAAGTGTCAATTTTTGATGTATTTGTTCACTCTAAATGACTAAATTCAAGTTAAAAATATCTCAAAAGTCCCAATTCTCCAGGCCAGAGTCAAAACTGATCAAATTTGTCATCATTTTTCAAATCAGGAGGTGGTTGAATGGAATAAAGTGTCAAAAAAAATGATAATTTTAGTAAAATTTTGCCAAAGTAGGCCAAATTTGCCCAATTTTCTGGTTCACGGTTCAGTGATTTTGGCTAAAAATCGCAATATGCATTAAAATACTCAATTTCTTGACACGATATTGTAAAATGTCACCATCAGGCAGTAGATTTTATGATGCAAATGAAAAACTAGTCAAATTTAAAGGAAAACCATTGGGTTCTTGGAAAAATGACCCCAGGGGTAATGAAGTAGCCATATTTTTCATAATTGCTGTCAGAATATTCTTAAACTGCATAAAACTACTTGAAAAACTCTACTTAATTGGAAAAACGCAATTTCAAGCCAAAAATCATCCAACCATGTGGCTATTAGGCCAAAATGCCCTAATACGTCACTTCCGCTGAATAGAAAAAAGTAGTTTAAAAAAATGAATGTAGTCCCAACACAATTGTGATCATGACGAGTCAGTAAGCTAGTATGTAGGTACAGTTGTCATCTTTTTGCAATGACAACATGCCATTTCTTCTGAAAATGCGTTTATTTGGGTTATCTGAAGGAAAATTTCGAGTCAAGTGGCGTATTAATTTTACCTTGATTTTTGTGAATTTCAATTTCTGTCTGCAGAGAGAGGGGGTAGTGTCACAATTGACCAATTATTTCAAAAAGTAGATGGTTGGCCCCTATTGAGTTTAGTGTCAAAATGTAGCTTAGACATAGCTTTAGAACCTCAGATAGGCCAGTGAGGCCACATAAATCCAAAACTCGAGATAAAAAGTCAGGCGTTTGACCTTTTGCCCATTGACTAGTATGGTGACGTGAATTAGGGCAGTTTGGCCACTACGCCAAAACAGCCCTAATTTACGCCAGTGGGCAAACGCCTGGTTTCTTATCTCGAGTTATGGATTTATGTGGCACCACTGGCCTATCTGAGGTTCAAAAGCAATGTCTAAGCTACGTTTTGACACTCAATAAGGGTCAAACATCTACTTTTTGAAATAATCGGTCAATTGTGACACTATTAGGTATATAAGCTAACCCCTCTCTCTGGTAGAAAGCAACTTACTTTTTCACCCATTGGAATACATGTAAAATTGACAAAGTTCAAATCATAATTTCTCAAATCCCAGCCCATCGAATCCTCGCATCCATTCTGATCATGTAGTCCTATTCAAAAACTTTCTGGGTCTGTAAAAAGCACGTAGGACCTGATTACCACATTGATTTACTGAGACCGCCAAAAATATAATTCAATTTTTTGGTTCAAAATTATAATCTATCAGCGGTCCCTGGCACACCTACTAGCTATTACCAAGCATTAATTGTCAATACATGTACACATATACGTGCCATACATCTACAAAGTAGCAAACTAGTGTTTTAAGTACTACTTTACCATGAACAAAACAAATCTCACGTGGGTTGTATTGACCCTCTGCCGACAGAAATTGAAATTCACAAAAATGAAGTCAAAATTAACACGC
>CAIIXF020000326.1:0-23000 GCA_903813345.2 Owenia fusiformis | reverse complement strand
AGAAAAAAGATTTTTTTGAAGTGTAAAATACCAGATATAAACTGAGTACAGCTTAACATTCTGAAAGCCTATAAAAGAAGGGGACCTCGAAGGCTATCTAGCTTTAAAATTTGGACACCAAAATGCCTAGGTCAAAATCTAGGTCAAATTCATAGTTTTTCCTCATTTTTGCGATTCTGACATTACACTTTTATGATTTGCTTCAAAATTTTGTATACAGGTAGCAAAGAGTGTGCTTATAGTGTTAGCTTTCTGCCGTCAGAAAGTATTTTGACCCACTTTTGAGATATGGTGTCTGAAAAGTAGGTCAAAATAAAAAGTTCTCCAAATTTAACGTATGAGTTATGAATTAAGGGTAGAATTTTCTCAGGAAACAGAATCTTTAAACCAAATTTCGATCCACCTTCTGATTAGATAGTTATAGCGGTTTGAAGTCTCGAAAAGTCGATATGATGATTTCCCCATGTTAAGCCAATGGAGTCAATGATAACATTCTTAAGAGTTGTCTAAATGTCTATATTCTAGCTGACTCAGCTTATTCTGAATGACTCAGCTTACAAGTATTTGGATGACTCAGCTTAAAAAAAGTCTGAAATCTGGAGTCTTAAATTGAACTTGTTCAATTTACATGTCTAGTTATTTTACTGGCCACGTTTTCTCAATAACTATAAGGTATCTTTTCAAGACTATTATATGGTCAAATAAGGTCTAGTATCTAGTTGGTGGGAAATGGGGTCAAATTTTTATCTAGGTCAAAGGTCAAGAACTAGGTCAAATCCAGTACTTTGTCACTTTTTCCCATTATCTCGGTCGTCCTTCAATATTTTTGATCCGGTTTTTTTTCATTGTGTTCCTCATAAAAAAGTAGAAAAACGCGTTACGATTTAGATTTTTGATATCTCGAACCGATTTCGAGATATCAGTGTCCGAAAACGAGGTCCAAAAAAAAATTCTCCGAATCAAATGTCCATGATATTAGTCTTATAGGAAATTTTCTCGGGATTCCGAATCTGAAAACCAAATTCAAATCGGACTTCCGGTTCGAAAGTTATGGCGTTTTGAAAGCTCAAAAATCGCTAAATTTGGTGCCCATGTTAAGTCAATGGGAAAAAATATTTTTTTGAAGTGAAAAATACGAAATATAGACCGAGTTCTGCTAAATTTAATGAAAGCCTTAAAAAGAATGGGACCTAAAAAGCCATCTAGCTTCAAAATTTGGACACCAAAATGCCTAGGTCAAAATCTAGGTCAAATTCAAAGTTTTTCCTTATTTTTGCGATTCTGACACTACAGATTAATTATATTCTTCTAAATTTTGTATACATGTAGCCAAGAGTGTGCTAATAGTGATAGCCCTTTGCCGTCAGAAAGTATTTTGCCCCACTTTTGAGATATGGTGTCCGAAAAGTAGGTCAAAATAAGAAATTCTCCAAATTTAACGTTTGAGTTATGAATTAAGTATAGAATTTCCTCAGGAATCCGAATCTGCAAACCAAATTTCGATCCGACTTCCGGATTGGAAGTTATGACATTTTGAAAGCTCAAAAATCGCTAAATTTGGTGCCCCATGTTATAGACGGGTAGGAAGGAGGGGTTCCCATGCACCCGAAAGATGTATTTTTTTAATGTACATTTTTGTAATCCTAAAGGTCCATACTAAAGATTTTTGCATGTTCCCAGAATGAAATATTGTCCCATGGTATCCATTGGCGGCCATCTTGTCGGCCATCTTGAATTTTTGAAAGAGTTGATGTTAATTATCTCAAAGTACAATAACTTCCACAGTTTTGAGAATTGAAAGCTGTAAGTGGTACCAAAATGAAGCTATTATAGTATTCTATATTATCAGATGCAATAATTATGCAAATTGCCTCATTTGCATAAAATGTGACATCATCAATCATAATTCTTGCCTCTTTACAACGGTATCGCATTATACCTTTCCGCCTGAGTGATCAGTCTTAGTCATTCATGAACATAAATGAATCTAAATATATAGGTACATTAATTTTGAACATATTTGCAATTGAAAGTTTTGGAAAAACATTGTCAGACACATGATTATGTAACTGAAAAGGGGCGTGGCATTTCTTGAGAAAGAATTGATGTTAATCATTTGAAAGTACAATAACTTCCACAGTTTTGAGAATTGAAAGCTGGTAGTGGTACCAAAATGAAGCTATTATAGTATCCCATATTATGAGATCAATAATTATGCAAATAATCTCATTTGCATAAAATGTGACATCATTAATCGTAATTTTTGCCTCTTTACAAGGGTATAGCACAATACCTTGCTGCCTGAGTGACCAGTCTTAGTCATCCATGAACATAAATGAATTTAAATATATAGGTACATTAATTTTGAACATATTTGCAATTGAAAGTTTTGGAAAAAACATTGTCAGACACTAAGTTATAACACTTCACATGATTATGCTACTGAAAAGGGGCGTGGCATTTCTTGAGAAAGAGTTGATGTTAATCATTTGAAAGTACAATAACTTCCACAGTTTTGAGAATTGAAAGCTGTAAGTGGTACCAAAATGGAGCTATTATAATATACTTATACAAATGCAATAATTATGCAAACTTTCCCATTTGCATAATATGTGACAACCTCTATCATTTTTGGCTTTTTTCAATGGTAACGACCAATATCTCTCCCTCTGGGTAAAAGTCTTGGTTATTCATGAGCATTTATGATTTTGAATATATAGGTACATTAATTTTGAACATATTTGCAATTGAAATTTTGGAAAAACTATAAGAAATTAAGTGTTGACACTTCACACAATTATGTAACTGAAAAGGGGGGGGGGCACTTCTTGTTCAAAATGTTAACTTCTAAACACTAATGTTAACTTCAAAGGCTGAAGCTGCTTTAGCAGAGTCATGTAGATAGAGCTCAATGTTGCTTATTGGTGAAATGTTGGCCAAATTTTGCAGCTTGTGTGCACCGCTTACGAGTACATGATGTGTTTATTATGATAGTGTAATTTCAATATGACAGCACAATACAAGTCAGGCTATTTTATTGTCACATATGAAAAAGTCGATCTGATGAGACATGTTAGAAGTGGTAGTGGTTAATAATGCCCAGATCAAAGAAACGCAAGATAGATATTGAAGATAGGCCCAGATCAAAGTATGGGCATCCTCAGCCTCAATCATGACGCCATCTGTATTGTTCATCAGTGGAGCTGTAACCCAAATACTGAGTGTATGATTTAATGTACGTGTCATTCGGTTGCCATGCACTTGGGGCAGTTGGCAGTTTCTTCCTTGCCCCAAAGTCTGAGGTTTGATGGAGTTGAGACCAGGTCAAGGAAAGCTCTTAATAGGAAATTGAACTCCCCTCGGTCCATGCACCAAAGGTCATTCCATTTCAAGAGTTGCTGAAGTGAGGGTTCCCAGGTAATGTCGTATATCTGGAAAGGCCACTGAAATTGGGGAGTAATGTCATAACGCCCTGATATATGACTTGAGTCAATGACTTTAAGCCACTTGTCCAGGTCCCTTGAGACTTCAGCTGTATTGTTCAAACCACGCAAGGTTTTGTCATAGTTCTTCTCTAGACATTTGATTCTTTTATCATGCACTGTTGGTATTTACTTGCCCTTTATTTTGAACTACATTGGAGAAAGCTTGCCATCAACCAAAACCATGCTTCTTGACCTGGTTGGCTTTTAACTTCATGCAAGTCCAGTTTGCCATTCTTTCCATAGCTAATAGAACCCATCTGGTACTCACTACTGAACTGGTCATAACTGTGATGTCATCCATGAAAGCTCTGTATGGTAGGTGTTTTGCACCTTCATTTGCTTGTGAAACCTTACACTGCATCATCCCGGCATTTAGCAGTAAGTTCATGGATGTTACGAAGAGAACTACTGATACAGTTCAGTCTGCCACTATGCCTTTCTCCCAACTCTGCTAATTAGTGGTATAATTACAAAATGTATTGTGCAACTTCAAGGAGTTTGTGTTTCCCATTGTCAGATTGACTACATCTGTTGGTTTTGGTACGTGAAAGTGAACTTGTACCTCTAGTATCAGTTGGTGAGGGACACTAGGTAGGCCTTCTGTCCAGCCAAACTTCTGATTCTCTTTCTTGGCTTCCTTCACAAGTTGGCTTATGCTGCTATATGAACCCCATGGTGTCTTGGGAGACCACTTTTCTGAATGCTTGGCAGGCCACTAGGAAACAACTTCGAGGCTTGACCAAAATGGCCCAGAAGATCTTTCCCTCAGCATCCAATAATGATGTCTACCTGAACTGGTTCAGTCGCTAAAATTTTAGCTCCTTTGCAATGAAGCACCTTTCCACCAAAGTCCAAGTCCTTGCTGATTTTTTTTGTTCTGGATGCTTGTTAGCAATCGCCATAGATGTATTAACGGCTTTCGGCAGTTCTTGTAGACCCTGTATGTCACACCTGTTAGACCTGAAGCTGAGCCTTCCTGATGATTGTTCTTACCCCATCAAGCTTGAAATCCGACTGGTCAAACGGTTTTGATGATAAATCTGGTGGGATGTCAATTGGAAAATTACCCAATGGCATCTCTCGATCTGGGTCACTGTGTGCTGCCAAAGTATTTGCTTCTGCTTGATCCTGCGTACATGCCATATGGGCACTCTTTGGTTCCCTAACAAGTTTGATGTGAGCCTATAGAGATTTTCAAAGAATGTCTTCCTGGTCCTATGCTTCTCTTTTCCTGAGTGTTTCGATCTTTGGAAGAAGAATCTTTGGATGACTAAGATGAAGTAATCTCTTAGGAAGCATCTTTCGGAGCTCTCTTGCCAGTGATGAAGCTGTCCACTAACAGTGCGGGCTTCATCTCTCCTTCCCAAGAGAAGCTTTTGTCTTCTACTTGGCCCAACACAATGGTGTTTCACAGATGTTTCCTCCACTCCTTGTCCTCGCATCTGGGATGGAAATTGTTCTAACTTGGATAAGAGGTAGCATAGTGAAGAAGCTGGGCTCTGCATCCCACTTCTATTGGTTGCATAACTGCATACCACCCTCTTGTCTTAGCTTCATCAAATAGGTCTTGGATATTTAAGCTGATGAGATATTTTAGTTGGTCTTCTGAAGGTACCGTGAGCTCATTGAAGATGATGGTCCTACTGTGTTTTGACATCAGCACTGAGTCTTTGGAAGAGGTCAGTTGAGAGTCCAGTCGGATGACTTGGATAAAACATTGGACTGAGGTACAGGCTTAAAACATATTGAGTTAATTATATAGCTTTAACAACTAAATACTGTGGGTACCCTTTTCAGTTCATTGCCTATCCTAAAATGATATGGGGATATGTGGTCATTCGTATCTGTACAGTACTGAGTTCAAAAGCGATACAGCTTATATATCTTTGGCTGAAATTTAAATGTCTGCCAAACAGACCAACAAGAATTTCTGAACAAGCTAGGAATAAGGGACATCACTGGGCTACTTTCTAAAAGTCAAAAGCTATATTTTACACCCGGGGGGTTCACTGTATATAAACCTTGACGGGGGTTTTAACATTTTAACATTTGGTATGGCAATGGATCCAAATTTTAGGATCTGGAATAAGAATGCCCCCAAAATATGACTTTTGAGGTATGACAATGGTCGGATTTTTCTACTTTGTGGTACAAGAATGGTCACCTCTCACTTGTGGTATGGGATTGGTCTAGTTTTTACAAATGTCCTTAATTTGAGGTTGTTTTGGATCATTTTCCTAAAAGTTCTGCCTTCTTCCGGGTGCTTTAGACATTTTGCATTCCCTTGGTCTTATATTTTTGGGATATTTGGAATGATATAAGTCCTATATTTGGACATTTGATATAGCATTGGTCTTATATTTGGATATTTCGTATGGCTTTTGGGCATTATATTGGTTGGTATGGGAACACATAGAAATTTGACAGATTGGTATGGGAACATAATGATATCTGAGGGCTCAGCCTAGGACCCCTACAGAATTCTGTATTCAGTGAACCCCTGGGTATTTTACAAATGATACATTGACTATATAATAACATTACAGATTTTCAACAAGTGCCACGCCCCTTTTCGGAACAATAATCATTTGAAAGGTCATACCTTAATTTCTGACGATGTTTATCTAAAACTTTCAATGCAAATATGTTCAAACTTTCAATTGCAAATATGTTTAAAATGAATGTATACATTTAATATCTTTTTATTCATGAGAGACCAAGACTGGTCACTCAGAGGAAAAGGCAATATGCATTACGTTGAAAAAGGGCAAAAATAATGATTGATGATGTCATATTTTATGCAAATATGGTAATTAACATAATTATTGTATCTTCCGATATAGGCTATTGTAATAGCTTCAGTTTGGTACCACTACCAGCTTTCAAATCTCAAAACTGTGGAAGTTATTGTACTTTCAAATGATTAACATCAATTCTTTCGCAAGAAGTGCCACGCCCCTTTTCTGTTACATAATCATGTGTCTGACAATGTTTTTCCAAAACTTTCAATTGCAAATATGTTCAAAATTAATGTACCTATATATTTAAATTCATTTATGTTCATGAATGACTAAGACTGATCACTCAGGCGGAAAGGTATAATGCGATACCGTTGTAAAGAGGCAAGAATTATGATTGATGATGTCACATTTTATGCAAATGAGGCAATTTGCATAATTATTGCATCTGATAATATAGGATACTATAATAGCTTCATTTTGGTACCACTTACAGCTTTTAATTCTCAAAACTGTGGAAATTATTGTACTTTGAGATAATTAACACCAACTCTTTCAAAAATTCAAGATGGCCGACAAGATGGCCGCCAATGGATACCATGGGACAATATTTCATTCTGGGAACA
Organism: Owenia fusiformis; assembly: GCA_903813345.2. Lineage (NCBI taxonomy): Eukaryota > Metazoa > Annelida > Polychaeta > Sabellida > Oweniidae > Owenia > Owenia fusiformis. The sequence continues at coordinate 16,151 of CAIIXF020000326.1, read as the reverse complement.
TGCAAAAATCTTTAGTATGGACCTTCTGGATTACAAAAATGTACATTAAAAAAATACATCTTTCGGGTGCATGGGAACCATACCTTCCTACTAGACTATTATGGCAATGGGAAAAAAGATTTTTTTGAAGTGTAAAATACGAGATTTAGACTAAGTACAGCTTAAAATAATGAAAGCCTATGAAAGAAGGGGACCTTGAAGGCTACTTAACTTCAAAATTTGGACACCAAAATCCCTAAGTCAAAATCTAGGTCAAATTCATAGTTTATCCTTATTTTTGCGATCCTGACACTACACTTTAATTATATTCTTCGAACTTGTGTATATATGTAGCCAAGAGTGGGCTAATAGTGTTAGCCTTTTGCCGTCAGAAAGTATTTTGGCCCACTTTTGAGATATGGTGTCCGAAAAGTAGGTCAAAATAAAAAATTTTCCAAATTGAACATATGAGTTATGAATTGTGGGTAGAATTCTGTCAGGAATCCGAATCTGCAAACCAAATGTCAATCCGACTTCCGGTTCGGAAGTTATGGTGTGTCCGAAAAGTAGGTCAAAATAAAGAGTTCTCCAAATTTAACGTATGAGTTATGAATTAAAGATAGAATTTTCTCAGGAATCCGAATCTGCAAATCAAATTTCGATCAGACTTCCTGTTCAAAAGTTATGGCATTTTGAAATTTCGAGAAAAATCGATCTGATGATAGCCTTATAGAAAGTCAAGAGAAGTGAAGAAAAAAATCGAAAAAATACCTGTCCAGTCCATTTACAGGTCCAAGTCCAGGTCTTAGTCCAAATCAGGTTCCAGTCCAGTCAAAGTCCAGGTTCAGGTCAATTCCAGTCCAGTTCCAAGGCCAGTACAGGTCCAAGTATAGTCTAAGTCCAGTCCAAGACCAGCCCAGGTTCAATCCAGTCAAGGTTCAAATCCAGTCAAGGTCCAGTCCAAGTCCAGCCAGTCCGTCCTTCCATCCGTCTGTCCATCTGTCTTTTTAAAAACCCCAGAAGAATCTGGAGTCTGAAATTGAACTTGTTCAATTTCCCAGGTCTAGTTCTTCTTATTCTTATTCTTATTATTCTTTCGGAGTTTTTTCAATAACTATGAGGTATCCAGTAAGTACCATAATACAGTTTATTTAGGTTCAGTCTCTAGTTGGTGGGAAATTGGGTCAAATTTTTATCTAGGTCAAAGGTCAAGAACTAGGTCAAATCCAGTACTTTGTCACTTTTTTCGATTTTCTCGGTCGTCCTTCAATATTTTCGATCCGGGTTTTTTTCATTGTGTTCCTTATAAAAAACTAGGAAACCTAGGTTCGATTTAGTTTTTTGATATCTCAAACTGATTTCGAGATATCAGTGTCCGAAAACGAGGTCCAAAAAAAAGTTCTCCGAATCAAATGTCCAGGATATTAGACTTATAGGAAATTTTATCAGGATTCCGAATCTGAAAACGAAATTTGGATCTGACTTCCGGTTCGGGAGTTATGGCGTTTTGAAAACTCAAAAATCGCTAAATTTGGTGCCCATGTTAAGTCAATGGGAAAAAATATTTTTTTGAAGTGAAAAATACGGAATATAGACTGAGTTCAGCTTCATATAATCAAAGCTTTTAAAAGAAGGGGACCTCAAAAGCCATCTAGCTTCACAATTTGGACACCGAAATGCCTAGGTCAAAATCTAGGTCAAATTCATAGGTTTTCCTTATTTTTTCGATTCTGACACTACACTTTAATTATATTCTTCGAAATTGTGTATACATGTAGCTAAGAATATGCTAATAGTGTTAGCCTTTTGCCGTCAGAAAGTATTTTGACCCACTTTTGAGATATGGTGTCCGAAAAGTAGGTCAAAATAAAAAGTTCTCCAAATTTGACGTTTGAGTTATGAATTAAGTATAAAATTTTCTCAGGAATCCGAATCTGCAAACCAAATTTCGATCCGACTCCCGGTTCGGAAGTTATGGCGTGTCCGAAAAGTAGGTCAAAATAAAAAATCTCCAAATTTAACGTATGAGTTATGAATTAGGGGTAGAATTTTGTCAGGAATCCGAATCTGCAAACCAAATTTCGATCCGACATCCGGTTCGGAAGTGATAGCGTTTTGAAATTTCGAGAAAAATCGATCTGATGGTATCCTGATAGAAAGTCAAGAGTAGAGAAGAAAATATTGAAAAATTCATCCATCCTTCCTATCTCATCCTACCCTATCCTTCCTATCTATCCTTCCTTCATATCTTTTCCTTCCTATCCTTCCTATCCTATCCTATCCTTTCTTCCTATTCTATTCTATCCTATCCTTCTTTCTTATTCTATCCTATCGTTCTTTCCTATTCTATCCTATCCTACCTTCCTATTTTATTTATCCATCTCTTTCTAGATGACTCAGCTTATTCTGGATGACTCGGCTTATTCTGGATGACTCGGCTAAAAAAAAAGTCTAGATCTGGAGTCTGAAATTGAACTTCGTTCAATTTCCAAAATCTAGTTATTATTCTTCTTCGGGAGTTTTTTCAGTAACTATGGGGTATCCAGTAAAGACCATAATACAGTTTATTTAGGTTCAGTATCTAGTTGGTGGGAAATTGGGTCAAATTTTTATCTAGGTCAAAGGTCAAGAACTAGGTCAAATCCAGTACTTTGTCACTTTTTTCGATTTTCTCGGTTGTCCTTCAATATTTTTGATCCTGTTTTTTTTCATTGTGTTCCTTATAAAAAAGTAAGAAACCTAAGGTCGATTTAGTTTTTTGATTTCTCAAACCGATTTCGAGATATCAGTGTCCGAAAACGAGGTCCAAAAAAAATTTCTCCGAATCAAATGTCCAGGATATTAGTCTTATAGGAAATTTTCTCAGGATTTCGAATCTGAAAACGAAATTTGGATCAGACTTCCGGTTCTGAAGTTATGGCATTTTGAAAGCTCAAAAATCGCTAAATTTTGAGCCCATGTTAAGTCAATGGGAAAAAAGATTTTTTTGAAGTGAAAAATACGAAATATAGACTAAGTTCAGCTAAATATAATGAAAGCTTTTAAAAGAATGAGACCTCAAAAGCCATCTAGCTTTAAAATTTGGACACCAAAATGCCTAGGTCAAAATCTAGGTCAAATTCAAAGTTTTTTCTTATTCTTGCGATTCTGACACTACACTTTAATTATATTCTTCGAAATTGTGTATACATGTAGCCAAGAGTGTGCTAATAGCGTTCGCCTTTTGCCGTCAGAAAGTATTTTGACCCACTTTTGAGATATGGTGTCCGAAAAGTAGGTCAAAATAAAAAGTTCTCCAAATTTAACATTTGAGTTATGAATTAAGAATAGAATTTTCTCAGAAATCCGAATCTGCAAATCAAATTTCGATCCGACTTCCGGTTCCGAAGTTATGGGGTGTCCAAAAAGTAGGTCAAAATAAAAATTCGCCAAATTTAATGTATGAGTTATGAATTAGGGGTAGAATTTTGTCAGGAATCCGAATGTTTAAATCAAATTTAGATCCGACTTCCGGTTCGGAAGTTATGGCGTTTTGAAATTTCGGAAAATCGATCTGATGGTATCCTGATAGAAAGTCAAGAGTAGAGAAGAAAATATTGAAAAATTCATCCATCCTTCCTATCTGATCCTATCCTATCCTATCCTATCCTTCCTTCGTATCCTTTCCTTCCTATCCTTTCCTTCCTATCCTTTCCTTCCTATCCTCTCCTATCATATCCTTTCTTCTTACTCTGTTCTATCCTATCCTTCTTTCTTATTCTATCCTATCGTTCCTTCCCATTCTATCCTATCCTACCTTCCTGTTTTATCCATCCAGCTTATTCTGGATGACTCAGCTTATTCTGGATGACTCGGCTTATTTAAGATGACTGGGCTTAAAAAAGTCTGGATCTGGAGTCTGAAATTGAACTTCGTTCAATTTCCCAAGTCTAGTTATACCACTCTCAGTCCAATTACAGTTGTATAACATGGGTCTATAACAACGATATACAGTGGAGAGTGGTATATCGTCATCGTATACAACTCCTCCGTATACACTCCAGCGTATACCACTGTAGAAGTGCATTCTGGGAACTAAAGAATAGAAAAATCATGAAAATTTTCATGATTTCCTAGAATCAAATGACGTCATAAATGGTTCGAGATCAACATCAGCATTATTGAGTTGGCTATGGGATATTTTTATGGTTTTTAATTGTTATGATTGTGTTCGAATCAACTGTAATTGAACTTAGAGTGGCATAATAAGATTATATAATGCTTCATGCTGCATTTTATACTCTCGTGAGAATATAATATATTCACTCGTTCGCTACGCTCACTTGTGAATATATCATATACTCACTCGAGTATAAAAACGATATACAGAAAGAACCATTATATAACACAGCAAAAAAAGTGAATCAAATCCCCGAATCCTGGAGGCAGGATTCAAGCAGGATTCATATGCACATATGAATCCTGTATGAATCCTGCCTCCAGGATTCGTACAGGATTCGCTGTTTAAGTAGTTTACAAATGAATCCTGTAGCCAGGATTCGTGCAGGATTCATATGGAAGGTAGTTTACAAATGAATCCAACCTTCAGGATTCGTGCAGGATTCATATGGAAGGTAGTTTACAAATGAATCCAACCTTCAGGATTCGTGCAGGATTCATATGGAAGGTAGTTTACAAATGAATCCAACCTTCAGGATTCGTGCAGGATTCATATGGAAGGTAGTTTACAAATGAATCCAACCTTCAGGATTTGTGCAGGATTCATATGGAAGGTAGTTTACAAATGAATCCAACCTTCAGGATTCGTGCAGGATTCATATGGAAGGTAGTTTACAAATGAATCCAACCTTCAGGATTCGTGCAGGATTCATATGGAAGGTAGTTTACAAATGAATCCAACCTTCAGGATTCGTGCAGGATTCATATGGAAGGTAGTTTACAAATGAATCCAACCTTCAGGATTCGTGCAGGATTCATATGGAAGGTAGTTTACAAATGAATCCAATCTTCAGGATTCGTGCAGGATTCATATGGAAGGTAGTTTACAAATGAATCCAGCCTTCAGGATTCGTGCAGGATTCATATGGAAGGTAGTTTACAAATGAATCCAACTTTCAGGATTCGTGCAGGATTCATATGGAAGGTACTTTACAGCCAGGATTCAAGCAGGATTCATATGCAAGGTAGTTTACAAATGAATCCAGCATTCAGGATTCGTGCAGGATTCGTATGAAAAATGAATCATGTAATCACGGAAATCATGACAAGTGAGGCAAAAAGATTTGTTTTGAATTTTTACAAAAATTGTCTTGTTGTTGAGATATTAACTTGAATGTAAGGTTTAATGGCCCGTATTTTAAATATTTTGATTTTCCCTTATTTGTGTTTTATCGGGAGGGTGTATGTGTATTGGTTAATTGCATCGGGGTATGGTCGGTTCAATGTTGAAATTGAATCTGGTTGTGTTGTTTTGTTTTGTTTTGTTCATTGTTTCAGCTTCATAGTCAGGTATATGTTATGTTCATATTGTGTGTATTAGAAGAGTTTTTGATTTTTTCGTGTTTAGTCGCGTTTTGGTGTTTTCGTCATTTTGCGGTATTTTCGATTTGTTGAGTTGGTTTGAGTTTGGTGGTGACTAGCACGGGTCTATAGTAGGTAAATTGTCTTTTGATGGTTCAGGTGGTTTGTTTAATGTTTTAGCTTTCCGTTGGTGTGTGCAATATGTTCGTGGCATATCTTGTTGTTGAGATATTAACTTGAATGTAGGGTTTGATGGCCCGTATTTCAAATATTTGATTTTCTCATATTTGTGTTTTATCGGGAGGGTGTATGCGTATTGGTTGATTGCATCATGGTATGGTCAGTTCGATGTTGAAATTTAATTTGGTTGTTTAGTTCATTGTGATAGCTTCATGGCCAGGTATATGTAATGTTCATATTGTGTGTATTAGAAGGGTTGTTAACTTTTCCGTGTTTGGACGTGTTTTGGTGTTTTCGGCATTTTGCGGTATTTTCGATTTGTGAAGTTGGTTTAGGTTTGGTGGTGTTTAGGGTGGATCTATGGTCGGTAAATCGTTTTTCTGTTGATTCAGGCGGCTTGCTTAATGTTTTTGCTTCCTGTTGGTGTGTGTATTATGTTTGTATCATATCTTGTTGTTGAGATATTAACTTGAATGTGGGGTTTAATGGTCCGTATTTCAGATATTTTGATCTTCCCATATTTGTGTTGTATTGGGAGGGTGTATGCATATTAGTTGATTGTGTCTGTGTGTGGTTTATTGTTTAAGTCTGGTTTGGTTGTACATGTGTTGTTTTTCTTTCATCCTTTATTGTGAGGTATTTTTGGTGTTGATAGTGTGTGTTTTGAGGGAGTTATGAATTTGTTTGCGCATAATCGTTTTTTGGTGATCTAGGAGAGTCCAAAATTGAGGATTTTGATCTTTCATCCCAGCTAATATTTCATCTAATCGGGGTCATAACATCATGATAAAGCATGACATCTCATTTCTTCTCAGCCCTGAGATGTTTCAGGAGAAACAGAAAGATGCTATGATTAGAGTGGGGTCATAAAACTGTTGTACATGTGCCGGTGCTAATATACAATTGTTGACCTCTCCAGAGGTCAACCGGCAAAATTGTATACCAAGACTGTAAACCGAGAATCTACTGTTGACAGAGACCGAAGGTCGAGGTCAACAGTAGTTTCAAGGTTTACAGTCGAGGTATATGATTTTGACGGTTGACCGAATGGAGAGGTGTACAAAATATTTAAGTCAAAATATCACTTTCACCAACGTTTACAAAATGCCCGTCTTCCATGTTTTTCTGTAAACATTATGACGTCATATTCCCCATAATTCACAAGTGTAGTACATTAACATACGCGGTCAATAATATGATATCCCATGATGCACAGGTGGGGTACAGGCAAAAATGTTGACCGCTAATTGACCAATCAGATGCGAGTATTTACACTGAGGTACTAACAATATCTGCTGTTAAATGCAATACATGTCTATTACATGTATGTAATGTATTGACATTAGGTAAATTATTACATGATAACTTTCACACTTATTGACAGTTGTAACTCTTCTCATCTGATGTGCTCAGATCACAGAACATGTCTCATAATATCAGACCATGTTTCAGGTGAAACAGGAAGATGTTATGAGTAAAAAGTGTATACCTGTAATTAGCGGGGGGGGGGGTATGGATGGGAGGCACTGTGACATCCACAACAGTCCAATAGTAAAAATAACTATGTCCATATAGAATTTTGAAATGGACATTCAATAGATGCATAGGCGTAGCTAGGGGGGAGCGGTGTGCGATCGCCATGAGATAGAGGAAGAAAAGAACACCACAGACTGAAAGCTTGCTACTCCCCTGCCTATACAGTGTATTAATCAATTTACATTATTCGCTACTTCTAGGATCTAACTCCGGGTACATAATAATGCGAGTAGTTTTGCTGCCCGGGTTACTCTGTCTCATTATGTTTATACTTACATGTTACCTACATGTACATATTGAAAATGGGGGGGGGGGGGGTAAAGCGTCTTTATCCTTGATTAGTCTTTATGATCCAAAATGTTAAAGAATCGCTATCAAAATGTTGAAAACAAAGAGATATCTATGGTCCTGTATGCGACCTCGCCATAAGTGTAGATGGAACAAACGAGATTTACGCATTAGGAACTTATCTTAAAATATATTCAAATAATAGTTTCAGGCTCACATATGCGTGTATATGTGTAGCGTAATCATTCAGAAAAGTCGTACAATCCCAAATAATTGGAATATCTTATTCTCTGTAATTAGCGCCCAGGGCATTTAGAAAATTGAAAATAGTCCCTTCAGACATCTAATAAGCGCCCATACTTGAACGAAGTTAAAATTCCGAGGAATTGTATGTATGGCAAATGAAAATTTCCACTAGGGACGGTTGATAATCGATCTTAACTTCTACCTTATTTTTTTAATTGGATGATAGATCATCATGTTCGGGTAAAAGTCATGTAAAAATCGTGAAAAGTAAAAAAGAAATGAGAAAGTCTAAGAACTACGGTATATGTACTGAACTTTAAAACCACTGGAAAATTATAAGGTCAAAGGAGCTTTGGATCAAGGTACCAAGACACTCGATCATTAATCTAAAAACAGATTCCTTCTTTCTGATTACACATCATATTTATCAACACTGATGATTACATGTAAGGGATTAAATCCTAATTCTATTGATCAGGTTATTTGATGGGATTATTATTTTTGGAACTCTCTGATCTAACTAAATGCATGTAGTTCATAGCCTGGAGTTCATACATGTTATTACATACATGTAGTTATATATCTTGGCAGCATTTTGAAAATATAATTGTTTTATAGAATTGAACAGATTACAGATTTGGTTAGAATGAATTACCCAAACATGGGTATTGTCAAACTTATCCCCGATTTAACAATGATGCAAAAAGCCATCCTTTGATCATTAGTTTAATCACAAGTTCGGGTTATGTGGATTATAAAATAAAAGCTCTTAAAGAATAATCCATTGTCATTGAAAATGATACCGGGACCCTCATACTTCTCCCGGGATATTTCTCTTTAAACCAAACTCAATATTTGGAACAAACTCTCTGATAAAACACATTATTCAACCCCCCGCCCAATGAGTATACTCTTTGTTGTAAAATAAAGGTAATTGTGCTTATACACAATTTAGCGCATGTTTCGAGATTCCCTTGCAAAATTAAACCCTGATTCAATCCATTCCTAGCAGAACACCAACCACCAAACGCTGAAAAAGGACACATCATAAAGTGAAAGGAAACAAATGTATTATTTTCAAAATGCCAAAACAGTCATGTCTTCTTTTATTTTATAGCTGTATCAATTGAATATATGTTACAGGGGCGTAGCCAGCTTTCAGTCAGGGGGTGCGATCGTCAAAATAATTCGGTTTTCAGTGGGGGGGGGAGTATCAAGTACAAGGCATTCAAAGGTCCTTTCTTCTTCTTTCTTTATTGGTTATGGGGGGGGGGTGCGATCATTCACCCATCGCACCCCCCTGGCTACACCTATGTGTTATAACAAACGTGACACAATATCAACTATATTTAAGGAATAAAGACCGAGATTTTATGATTTATGGCGTGATATACAGTATGACCAAAACATTTATTCTGTTCATTGTCAAAAGACCGAAATCGCGTAGCGATTGAGGTCTTTGTCAATGGCCAGAATAAAATTTGAGGTCATATATCTGACATACATCATAAAATCGAGGTCTTTGTTACGATTCTAATATGATAAACACAGACAAAAATAAATATTTGCATTTATGAATTTTAGCGGTCATACATACTCCCAACTTTTCTAGTTATTGTCACCATGGGCTTTCAACTAGAAAAAAGCCCATGTTGTGACGTCACGTATCATTTTAGAATTAAAATTATATATTGTAAGTGGCTTATTAAGCACCAGATTAATAATGATCAATCATTCATTCCTTTTTAATCCTACGTCAAACATTTTGGTACGCCAGAACCCCTCTTATCTGCCGTTTGCGTTTGGAAGGATAAAGACAAAGGTGGCGCGGCTATATCGCGAAATACGTCAAATCTTTATGACATTTCCCTTCACCAGGGCCTGCATCAAGGGGTAGACATCATTCAAAAGCCATAATTATAACTGGGTCGGTCGGGGGAAGGTTTGCATACAATGCAATTTCTACATGCAAGCTCATTTTCACATATGCACATATAATTAATAAAGTTGATTCCTTGGGAATTCTAATTGGGTTTATAAGCGTAACAAGGGGAGCGAGGGGTTCGCACATCCTCCCCACAAGCAATAAAATACAAACATTAGGTAGATGAAGAAAAGAGCGTGAAAATGATTTTTAGTTTGAAGCTTGCATCATTTTTGTAAACATTCAAAACACATTTTTTTGCCTCCCATATGTCCCTTATGTCACGACTGAAAACCGCAAATATTTTGGCGATTACACCCCCCCCCCGACTGAAAGCTGGCTACGGCCCTGGGGTTTTATCAAAAACTATATCATTAACATTTTATCATTATGCAGGAAATCCAAATTGGTAAATATGTTGCATTTATTGAAGGAATTCCACTGTAAAATATATATGAATGTTTGATATGAATATGAATACATCCATACTCTCAATATCCATTCTTTTGATATAAGATGTTGTTTCAAAGGCAATTGAAAACTTTAATCTAACTAAATCATTAAAGCATTTCTAATTGCTATTTATGTGTATCAACACTTCGATTACACCTCAGCCGGAGATTAAATCTTAATAATTTGATCAAAGGGATTGTAATTTTCCCCAATTCTCTTATCTATGTTGCTATGTGTATACTCGTTATATTGTGTCCGGTATGTGTTGATAAACCAAAGATATGTTTTTTTGGATATCAACATTCAGAAAAAAGTGTAATATACCATTCTAGATACTTTTGTTACATCCTTCATAGCAGGGTTAGAAAACTCAAACGGATACCAGTTTTGATTATATGGTAATGTTAATATATTATAGGCAGCATGGTTTAAATAATTGGTTGAACTGGAGGGGGGGGGGTGACAAGGGGACATTATCAAGGTAGTTCACAGTTGTAAAAACAGTTCAAAGAAATAGACGGATTGTTAAATAATTATTATCTTATTTTACACATGTTACTTAACCACTTCAATTATGTGGACTTACAAGTTTTCAAAAACTACAGAAATGCTCACAATAAATGAGTCTTAATATTGGCTTAAACAAACATAATAAGGTTCGTTTAACGAAGGCCCGGACTCATCAAAACAAAAGTCTTTTAAGGCTCTAAAGTCTTTCGAAATTTCCAACAGTATAATACGATACCATGGGTATATTCTAGTTTGATTTGTATTACACTAAAAATGAATGTTATAATCAGACATGATACGGGTCACTATCATCATTTGGGAGAAGGTGATTAATAGTTATATTTAGTACATGTGGAAACCTGTGAAATAAATCGTGCTGTTGCTTCAAGCCCGTAGCCCAGAGGAAGGTTCGCTAAACATACAGCAAGTATTTTCCCAGGGGGGGGGGATTTTAAAAAAATTTCCAGGAGGATTTATATTTCAAAATTTGGCCACAAAGTCACTCCATGTTAAGAATGGTGAAAATCAAACGATTATATGATTCATTTTTCATATGAATCACGTATGATTACTGAAGGCTGGATTCATTTGTTAACTATTTTGAATATGAATCCTGCTTGAATCATGGATGCAGGATTAATTTGTAAAGTACATTCCGTATGAATCCTGCGCGAATCCTGAAGGTTGGATTCATTTGTAAACTACTTTACATATGAATCCTGCTTGAATCCTGGCTACAGGATTCATTTATAAAGTACCTCCCATATGAATCCTGCACGAATCCTGAAGGTTGGATTCATTTGTAAACTACCTTACATATGAATCCTGCCTGAATCCTGCCTGAATCCTGGCTACAGGATTCATTTGTAAAGTACCTTCCATATGAATCCTGCACGAATCCTGAAAGTTGGATTAATTTGTAAACTACCTTCCATATGAATCCTGCACGAATCCTGAAGGTTGGATTCATTTGTAAACTACCTTCCATATGAATCCTGCACGAATCCTGAAGATTGGATTCATTTGTAAACTACCTTCCATATGAATCCTGCACGAATCCTGAAGGTTGGATTCATTTGTAAACTACCTTCCATATGAATCCTGCACGAATCCTGAAGGTTGGATTCATTTGTAAACTACCTTCCATATGAATCCTGCAAGAATCCTGAAGGTTGGATTCATTTGTAAACTACCTTCCATATGAATCCTGCACGAATCCTGAAGGTTGGATTCATTTGTAAACTACCTTCCATATGAATCCTGCACGAATCCTGAAGGTTGGATTCATTTGTAAACTACCTTCCATATGAATCCTGCACGAATCCTGAAGGTTGGATTCATTTGTAAACTACCTTCCATATGAATCCTGCACAAATCCTGAAGGTTGGATTCATTTGTAAACTACCTCCATATGAATCCTGCACGAATCCTGAAGGTTGGATTCATTTGTAAACTACCTTTCATATGAATCCTGCACGAATCCTGGCTACAGGATTCATTTGTAAACTACTTAAACAGCGAATCCTGCACGAATCCTGGAGGCAGGATTCATACAGGATTCATATGCGCATATGAATCCTGCTTGAATCCTGCCTCCAGGATTCGGGGATTTGATTCACTTTTTTTGCTGTGTAACCTCATATTATCCCAACGAGCGAAGTTCTGTAGGGATATAGTAAAGCCCTACGTCAGTCCGTCTGTCTGGAAGATAACTCGAATACTAGTCAACAGATTTTATTTATATTTGGTGGAAAGATGTATATTGGTGAATAGTTTTACGCAAATTTTTTTTATTACAAGATGGCCACCAGTTTAAAAATGGCGGGGATTGTTCACAAAAATCTTATGTTTTTTTAAAACCCCAAAAAATATATTATTTGAAATTTTGGTAGTATATTAACAACATCTATCTATTTCACATATATCTCAGGTTTTTCACCCTGACCCCCGGGGGCCGTATATGGGGGATTGGGAAAACAGGAATTTGCGTTAATTTTGAGATGTTTTTGAAGTATAGCTTTATCATACTCAAATGGAAGGGAATTTAGAGTAGATTTCAAATATTTTAGCGTTTATCTGATTCGGGCCTCAAAAAATTCAAAATGGCCGCCTTATGCGGGATTTCGCTATTATTTTCTGATTTCTTAAAAGTATGGCTATTAGTCTATATATTATACTCAAAATGAAGGAATTTCAGACTAGATCACAATTATGGCATTGTTTTTCTGATTTGCGCCTCTAAAAATTGGCTGACAAGACCAGAAATTCGCCCTTACTCAGAGTTATCTTGAAAGTATGGTTACATGATACCACAATGATTTAAAATGTTTATTATCCCACCGAACGAAGTTCGAGGGGGATATAGAGAAGCCGTCCGTCTGTCCGTCCGTCCGTCCGTTTGTCCGTCCGTCCGTCCGTGTGTCCGGGCGATAACTCAAATACAAGTTGACAGATTTGGTTAAAATTTAATAGGCTTATGCCTTATGAGTGTAGGACCTCTGCTCGAGAAGGAATTTTCAATATGGCTGCTCAATTCAAAATGGCCGCCATTTTTCGTAAAAAATGTAATCGTTGATAACTCAAATAAAAGTTGACGTATTTGGTTCAAATTTAATATGCTGATGCCTAGGGACAAAGGAGTTTCGCACAAAAAGAGATTTTCAAGATGGCCGCTTAATTTCAAAATGGTGGCCATTTTTCGTAAAATATGTAATCTTTGATAACTCAAATACCAGTGAACGTATTTGGTTCAAATTTTATATGATGATGCTTAGTGACACAGTAGCTATGTTCAACAAAAAATTTTCAAGATGGCCGCTTAATTTCAAAATGGCGGCAATTTTTCGTAAAAAACGTAATCTTTGATAACTCAAATACCAGTGAACAGATTTGGTTGAAATTTTATATGATTATGCTTAGGGACACAGTAGCTCTGTTCAGGAAATACTTTTCAAGATGGCGGCTGAATTTTAAGATGGCGGCCGATTTTCGTAAAAAACGTAATCTTTGATAACTCATATACCAGTGAACGGATTTGGTTCAAATTATATATAATGGTGCCTAGTTCACAATGGTATAAATTAATTTTGTGTCAAATTTTATGCTTCTATCACAAAGTGCACAAACATTTCAACATTTACACTAGTTATAATAAACATAATATGTTTTGTTCAGTGGGATTTGCTACTCTGTGGAGTTGCTGTTTTTCTAGTTGAAGGTAGGAGTAGATGGTAAATATTACATTGTGACTGTACAGATTGATGATTTATATAGTGTTCGTTGGGATTTGTTACTCCGTGGAGTTACCATTTTCTAGTTAAAAATGTAATAAATGTAAAAAACTTATATAGGACATTAATTAAGTTAGAAATGTAAATATATAAGAAATTCATGGCAGCCATCTTGAAAAATGCATGTCATTTTACAATTTTTGCTGTAACTTGAAAAGTAGTGGAGTGGATTTTGTTCATATTTGATATGTGAATACTATTAGCATGGCACACTGTCTGATGACACTTTGGGTAGTAGGCAGCCATTTTGAAAAATTGCCACAATTTTACGTTTGATTTACTATATCTTGAAAAGTAGTGGAGAGATTTTTGTTCATATTTGATATGTAAATACTCATGAGCCTTGCACACTATCTCATGGCACTTCGGGTAGTAGGCAGCCATTTTAAAAAATGGCCACCAACTTTAAAAGCAATGGAGCGATTTTTTCATATTTGGTATGTGAATACTCATAAGCATGGCACACTGTCTTATGACATTCTGGGTAGTATGCAACAATTTAAAAAAATGGCCACCATTTACATGTACATGTTATTTACATTTACATATTTGCTATATATTTCGTTTGTAAAAATGCTAGCCATTGCTCTTCGATGGGATTTGCTACGTTTTGGCGTTGCTTTGTCTAGTTTAATAATGGATGTATTTGGACATGTCATTTAATCAGTAATATTGCTACTGTTTTATTATCCCACTGAACAAAGTTTGAAAGGGATACAAGAGAAGCCATTCGTTTGTCTCTGTGTCCAGGAAATTACTCAAATACCGGTTGACGGATTTGATTCAAATTTAATAGGCTTATGTTTTATTGGTGCAGGACCTCTGCTCTGCTGACCTCTCTCTGTGAAGTTGCAGTTTTCTAGTTTTACTACACATGTTATCTGCTGAATAAGCAATATTTAAATGTTTTGTGACTTTTTTGGCCCCAACATAACTTTTCACTGGCCACCATGTGGCTTGTTTTAGTTTTTGACCTCATAATGCAAAGGTGTTCTGTTGTTTTTTACGCAACAACCCAGTGGTTGCCTTGATGTTGTGATAATCAAGGAAATTATGAATTATTTACGACGTTACTGTTTGATCCATTAGTTAAATTATGTTATTATTAAAATAGTAACAAGCCATTAACGTAATTTAAAATCTATTGAAGAGTATCACGCAGTTTGTGTTTTCTGGTAAATAGACACAGTTTGTGTTTTATCACTTTTTTCTCATGATCATCAGACTTAATACGAAATATTTTGTATTGTACATGTACTGGAGAACTGGACATAGTTTTCGCTATCACATGGTAGAATCAAATAATCTCCACCGAATGGATGTATGAAACTATAAAACAATGCAGATTTTATGTCTTTAAATATGGACTCCAAGTTGTGTGATGCAATGTTGAAAGGCATGCAATTTGTTAGTGTTTCAAACTGCTTGCATAGTATGCACACAGTTGGGATATGGCATCCTGATTACTATTCATTGAAAAAGCTGATGACGCTACATGGGGATAAAGTGGTGTGGGTGTTGCACAAGAATTTCACTTGTGTGTGTATACTCATAATATGAGTGAATAGCAGACGATTTCAGGTTATTACATTGGTTAGCGTCCTAGTCAAGTACAATGCTTCTCAGAGCTTTACTGACTTTTCCTATTTTTATGTACTTTCAGATGCTCTCCTCTGACCTTGGAGATGTAAAGCTCTGTCTTGTCTGAGAAATGTTGGATAGGAACTACAATTTGAACAGTCTGACTGCAGCATTTGTATCCGCACTCCACATTGTTGACTACTTCTGGTGATGTCTTTATGCGACTCATATAGCATTGTCGAGGATGGGACATGTCTCTAGGATCCTGTTCAAGTAAGTACAGTATTTCATTTCCTAATGTTCAGTATTTCTTTCAGATTTACCTTTAGCCTGGAGTTTAGAAGCCCACTAGAATCTGAACCACAAACCCTGAATCCAAGCTGGCCTCTGGAAGACCAAGGCATCTGCTGGAAGATGAGCAACAAATGGAAGCCAAGCCATCAATTGGAAGTCAAGCCAAGATGGTCATCCTGCAGGAAGTCAAGCTGCCCTCTGGAAGATGAGTCACCTGCTGGAAGATGAGTCAGTTGCTGGAAGATGAGTCACCTGCTGGAGGATGAGTCACCTGCTGGAAGATGAGTCACCTGCTGGAAGATGAGTCACCTGCTGGAAGATGAGTCACCTGCTGGAAGATGAGCCACCCG
>CAIIXF020000325.1:0-23000 GCA_903813345.2 Owenia fusiformis | reverse complement strand
GTTAAAATATTAATTACACGCTCGCTTAACCGCCCTACATTTCATCTTGATTAGTTTACCTCCCAGTTGCAGCTGCTTGTAAATTTTCGTGACAATGCATTCCAACAATGCCCCCCCCCCCCAACTGCTCCTAAATGACACTCTAAATAGAGTCTCCTTTCAAAATTATATCACAATGCTTGTGTCCAATGTCCTTCGCCATCTATTGTAAGTCCTTAATGACACTCTAAATAGAGTCTCCTTTCAAAATTATATCATACTGTATGTGTCCCATGTTATTCGCCATCTATTGTAAGCCCTAAATGACACTTCAGAGTCTCCTTTAAAAATTGTATCAAAATGTTTGTGCCCCATGTCCTTTAGGCTCGCTCAGTTCCTTTTGGTTCTAAAAACTCTCCATTTCAACAGGCTCTGCATTCTCCCTAGCATCTCCATCCTTGTTATCAAGATTTCGTGAGCCCTAACAAGCAGCATGAACATTTTAAGTGACACGAGGGCGAGACGAATTTGGAAAGTGCCTACTATAATTAGATAATACACGGTTGACACTTTACCATGATGGTTGGTTAATATAAAATCCTGTCTTTGTGGTCTCTTTGAACCACCCTATTAATATTGCATATTTATTGAGAAAATGGGCATTAATCACTTTTATTAATAGGAAAGTCCACTAAAATATGGAAAGGCCAATATAGCTTTTATCTTAAGGTACCAATAGTCTCAAACCTGCCCCAAGAAAAATTAAGAGTCGTTGTCCGGAATTTCGCCACAAAAAATGAACATACCGTTTCAAAGATTGACTTCCCTATTAAGAAAACATATTTAGTTTTGATTGTAACAGGGGCTTTTGCCTATAAAATGGGGTCGCACAAGATTCCCTTTTTACAATGTATTTTTGACTTTTTACCACATAACTGCAGTTCAAGTATGATATAACTTTGATAAAAAGTAAATACTTTTGATTAACAAGATAATATAGGATTTCGAAAATGTCAAAAAGATGGTTCTCACAGGATGCAAATGTCTGCAATGGTAAAAAAATCTGCGTGGCGCAGTGTTTTGGTGTGAATACATTTAGTAATAAAACACTTGTCAAATGCTTCAAAGAAGGTAATGTGACATGTATAAAAGGTACAGGGTGTCAAAAACGTTACCCAAATAAATATATTTGATGACTTAGGAATATGATGATATTCCCATGCCACATGGAACATAACTCAGTGTAGAGAATATATATATATAGGAATATTATGCAGTAGTTGGTTTTTGTGGCGGACACCCGGACAACAAACTCCTTAAATAGAGCTCTTAGAAAAATCAGATCATGGACTACAAGCAAGAATTCATTTTAATTGATAGAGTGTATGTACTGCTTACTGTAATTTTTCTCCATAACCCCACCCTGTACGACTCAGGGAGACAGCAGAACAGCAAATCTGGCCATTTAATATATGTCTCCTCATCAACATCGTCTTTATCACTAAAACCTACAAACATATGCATATGACAAGCCATGAAAGGAGAGACAGGAAACTGACGACATCGAATATCTATTGACAAAGATAAAGTAGAATAATATCATGTTTAGAAAAGTGATTTGACAAAAGTTTATTTGTAAATCAGAAAGCATGGCGAATAAACAGAAAAAATAAACTTAAAAGAAACACTGATACTACCGAGGATGAATCTTTTCTAATTCTTCATCCTAGATACATGTGATTTTTAGCTCACGTGGTGAGCTATTGCAATCACTCACTTGTGCGTCTGTCTGTCTGTCTGTCCGTCCGCGTCCGTCTGTCAACAATTGGCCCGTTTTAAAACCTCTGTCAATAGGATTCCCGTTTTGAGTTATTTTTGTTCAAAATCAATTTAGACCCCCCCCCCCCCTATGACTCCTGGTTTAAAAGCGCTGCCTAATTTCAAAATGGTCGCCATTTTTGTCTTGCGAAATTCACTTTTAGTCCATTCCCTAGCTTTACTAATAATTTCAGATGTCCTACTTTGTACAAAGCCATGTCATGTATGAAATATTTTTGTTGCTAAAAATCGGCAAAAATTGTATCCGTTTTTTTTTTTCATTTACAGCCATTTTAGTTAACATTGATTTGTCCATCTGTCTCGCGAAATCCGCTTTTGAACCATTTGCCTTAAAACTTCTGTCGATAGGTGTCCTATTTTAAGTTATTTTTGTTCAACATCAGTACAGAAAAATCCCCTGTGACTCCTGGTTCAAAAGCTTGCCTATTTTCAAAATGGTCACCATTTTTGTCTCGCGAAATTCACTGTTGGCCCTTTTCCTAGCTTAAAAATAATTTAAGGTGTCCTGCATTGCAAAAAGTCATGTCACTGTAAAGAGTAGTAATCATATCCGTTTTTAGCCATTTTAGCCATCATTCACTTTTGAGCAACACCATGTGAGCCAAGTACCCACGGTACTATTTATAATACCAACATTAGTATTACCCGTTTTGCCTTGACTGTTTGAAACACTGATTACCCGTTGCCTAGTTTTGTTATCTGTTTAATGAAATA
The DNA here is from genome assembly GCA_903813345.2 of Owenia fusiformis. Taxonomy (NCBI): domain Eukaryota; kingdom Metazoa; phylum Annelida; class Polychaeta; order Sabellida; family Oweniidae; genus Owenia; species Owenia fusiformis. The sequence continues at coordinate 20,468 of CAIIXF020000325.1, read as the reverse complement.
CTGGTAATACCTGTCACCAAGCTTACGAGCATCCCTACTGTAAACGTCACAATGAATCCTATCAAGCCATACCAGGTGTAAGAAATTGAGTAAAACTTGTCCAAGTGTCCCCTTGAAAATGTAATATTGTACATGCATGAAAGATAAATCAAAAGGTAACCCTTTTCTAGAAACGACATTTTTACGATTCACGTTCAAATTGATAATTGCATACATTAGGGCTAAGAATGTAATGAATACGTTTTACATACATAAAGATTATACTTTGGGAGAATAAGAATTAATTCAAGCAAATTGGGCCAAAGCCATTTAGTAATTATAAGTCGTGGATAATATATATATAAGTGGCGTCTTACTCCTCGACCGCTGGTACAGGCGAAACAGTGCTTGAATTGGAGAAGCCAATCTGATATTCATTGGTTGAATATGGCGTTGTACTAGTTTCATTAAAGAGTTCGCTGACGTTTTTAACATAGCATCCGTTAGTTGACGCCGGGGGAAGGATGTGTTTCGTGGATTTGATCGTGAACGCCCCCAAAGCGATCCACAATAAGAAAGCAAAACTGACCCATCCTCCAGCTGTTACTCCCTGAAAAAAATAAATGAACAGAATAAATATAGTCTCCCACTTTTATATGGTCAATCAAATAACAAATAATATAAAATAAATATAAATGAAAGAAAACTAAATACTAGTCGGAGGAATTTTTATTTTCATCATGTGGATTTGTATCCGGCAAATGTTTTACCCATATGTTAATATTAGCATCAGGTTACTGAAAGCTATTAGCTGGTCAGTCACGAGCAAATATATCCAGCAGCTCCAATAATCGAATAAGAATTCCTCACGTCAACAACCAGGACGTTTACACAACTCAACCAAGACGTTACGAAATTCACCAGGTACAAATCAACCTCTTTGCATTGTTGGTGAAAATGATGAAAGGAAAACTTTCCTTCGACGGAAGTTCATCGATTTTGTTATAAAGCAGTAGCGTCTTTATAACCAGATGGGGACCAGTGATATTGTACCCCAGACGTATTCACTGAATACTGCTTATTGAATAAGCGTTTATGTATTAGTTATGTTAAGTATTCAGGTTATTAAGAGAAAAAATTCCTTTAAAATAATAAAATATAAGTATCGTCTTTTTGGAAATTTTACTTGCTATTCTGTCATTATTCTGTTTTTGATTGTTAATGTTTCATCCTGGTTTACCTTCCAGTTGCAGCTGGTCGTAAAGGCTCCAAGACAATACATCCCAACAACCGACCCTCCAACTGCTCCGCCCAATGCCACGGTGACCTGTGAGTGGAAACTGTATAATTTTCACTTACTATTTTACTACAACGTAAGGATACTGAATTATATATCTAAACACAAGACGATATAATTTAGTATTTTGTTACTTTTTACTTAGGTTTGAAAGCGTGATAATCCAGCCTGTTCAAAAATGAACAGTAACTAATTTGTGGAATATGTTAGAGAAAAACTTTTGAAGATCTTAGCTTCTTAAAAGATATGCAAATCTACCTTATAGTGTAACTATTCGACAAGCATTGTCTATTGTTACGTAACGGTGAAACTCAAAACAAATTTTCTGGATGTGTACCTGCAAGATTTGACCAGGAATCTTCATAGCAACAAACGCCATCACAGTCGACAAAATCCCAAATACAATCACTAAAATAACGCAAAATTGTAATCATTTTAATATATGTTTAAAACAATATAACAAACCTGCATATCTTCACCCTGGGATGAGCCATAAGACACAGCTTAACTGCACTGTTATATTTTAATTAAAGTACTTGTCACATTCGATGTGCGGGCTCACCGTTCGCCACAATATGTGGCCTGCTGGCTAATTTTGGGCATTAATTTTTTACTTGACTAATTGAATAATTATTTGGTGTGATGGGAGATTGCTGTAAAACTATTTGTTTTGCCCACTGTGTATAAATGCCTTATCCCAACCAAAGTATCCACACGGTAGCGAACAGTAAGCCCACATGGCTTAAATGTGATGACTCCATAATAAGCGAGATTCAGAAATATATAACGTACCCAATCCCTTTGTAATATGCGTCGCCCTAGCAAGGCTTGCGTTAGGAAAGCGATCTCTAAGAACGTCCTCCCAGATATTTGCAGCAAGGGAATTAACAAGTGATGATATCGTACTGAAATACAGTTCGGGTAATAAAAACAGTCAAAACGGGCTTTTATCTTATTCTAGACTCGTTCCCAAAACATTGCACTTGAACGTTTTTGGACACGAACACGATGTGTCCCCTGGATGTGTCCAAAGTACTGGTCGTAAATTTCTTGTTGAATTCTTGAAAATCACCTCGGATGAAGGCCAAAGAATATAGAATGATCCAAATCATTGCTTGGAAAATATTCTGAAACGAAGACATCATGCCTTCGTTGCTAGATGACCCCCAGTGGCGCCAACGCGTCTGCTTTATAGCAGTTTAACACTGAATTAATTTTTGTCTTTATAAAACGTACGGCGTATTGTTAATATATCCTGATAAATATATTTCAGGTTTATTTTCAGAAGAAACATGATTATGACGAACCTCGAAAAATCTGTCGATAAAATCTTTTCAAAAGCGTAAGACCAGGAATTGAAATAAGAACAGAGCATCCAGAATTACAACATTGTCAATCCTATCTTTACTCCACAGACACGAAAGTTCAAGATCTTTACTAATGATTTTAAAATATTAAAAATCACCTCAATGCGGCGCTAAACATAGCTGCAAGAAATATCCCTGGTATGCCTGGAACCGCAAGTACGTCCATTACAAAGTAGGGGAATATCTAAAAATTGAAACTATATTTCATAATATGCATGCTTTAATGACAAAGTTTAATGATATGAATCCCCAAATTTCAGCGCATCGAGTCCTTGCAGTAAATCTACCTGATTTATATTAGTAACAGCTCCAATAACCATAGGGTCACATTGAATGTGAGAGTAATAGGCATACACCGTGAGCCCTACAAGAGCTGTCAGCGCATAAATCACACAAAGGGCGGGAATAACAGTTAGCATGGTCCTGTAAGAACAAATGATCGGTCGGTTGCATTGATATATTGTATTAGGTTAAGCATAAGCTATATTAAGCTATATTATGGATGCCGAATGGAACAATGGACAATGTAACGAGATTGTATTGAGTTAAGCATAAGCTATATTAAGCTATATTATGGATGCCCGAATGGAACAATGTACAATGTAACGAGATTGTATTAGGTTGAGCATAAGCTATTTTATGGATGCCCGATGGAATAATTGACAATGTAACGAGATTGTATTAGTAAAACATAAGCTATATTATGGACGCCCAAATTGAATTATTGACAATGTAACGAGATTGTATAAGCTTTAGCATAAGTTATATTATGGATGTCCGAATGGAAAAATTGACAATGTAACGAGATTGTATTAAGTTATGCCCGAATGGAACAATGTACAATGTAACGAGATTGTATTAGGTTAAGCATGAGCTACATTATGAATTCCCGATGGAATAATTGACAATGTAACGAGATTGTATTAGGTAAAACATAAGCTATATTATGGATGCCCGATGGAATAATTGACAATGTAACGAGATTGTATTAGGTAAAACATAAGCTATATTATGGATGCCCGATGGAATAATTGACAATGTAACGAGATTGTATTAGGTAAAACATGAACCATGGTATGTATGCCCGAATGGAATAATTGACAATGCATGAGATTGTATTAGGTTTAGCATAAGTTATATTATGGATGCCTAAATGGAATAATTGACAATGAAACGAGATCGTATTAGGTTTAGCCTTAACTAAATATGGATGCCCAAATTGAATAATTGACAATGAAACGAGATTGTATTAGGTTCAGGGTAACTATTTTATGAATGGCCGAATGGAATAATTGACAATGCATGAGATTGTATTAGGTTTAGCATAAGTTATATTATGGATGTCCGAATGGAAAAATTGACAAAGTAACGAGACTGTTTAAGATTAAGCAACAGGTATATTATTATTGTCCGAATGGAATAACTGACAATGTTACGAGATTGCATTAGGTCAAACATAAACTATATTGTGAATGCCCGAATAGAATAATTTACAATGTAACTAGATTGTATTAGGTAAAACATAAGCTATATTATGGATGCCCGATGGAATAATTGACAATGTAACGAGATTGTATTAGTAAAACATAAGCTATATTATGGATGCCCGATGTAATAATTGACAATGTAACGAGATTGTATTAGGTAAAACATAAGCCATGGTATGTATGCCCGAATGGAATAATTGACAATGTAACGAGATTGTATTAGGTTTAGCATAAGTTATATTATGGATGTCCCAATGGAATAATTGACAATGTAACGAGATTGTATTAGGTTTAGCCTTAACTATATTATGGATGCCCGAATGAAATAAATGACAATGTATGATATTGTGTTATGTTTAGCCTTAGCTATTTTGTGGATGCTCGAGGTAATATATATTAATGTACATAAATTATTTTTCAGAAATTCTGCTTACAGTCTGGCATCTTTGAGTGATCGTGTTGCTGAAAAACGCTGCACTCCAGGTTGGCTTACTCCATACAGATGTGTAAAGATTACCCCAACACCAATAGTGAGGCCCCAGAAGGTATGTCTCGTCAATGGGTTCAAGTCAAAGCTGGAACACAAACTCAAACATCCGTACAGTATATACATGCAGGGTGGTCCAAAAATGGGACACTCGTATTTCATAAATAAATTATGATTTTCTTGATGGAAACATCATAATGTGTCATATTATATACCAATGGATAGGGAATTTATTCATCTTTAATTTGGTATATCATAAGTTCAAATTTATTAAAATGTCTGTCAACCAGCGTCCATTATATAAATTATAATCAATCACTCTATTGGCTGGATTCTTCCACCTCTCTGACACAGGTCCCACATATTTGCGAAGCCTCCAACTCGACTGCAACCCTTGAAACAACAATAACTTACAATTAATTTACCAAAACTTATGAAAATGAGTCAACAATTATTGCTGTTTTTGATACTACTTCATGGTATTAAAAAAACGACAACCCAAGACTCCCTCATTTCAAACTTGATAGACAGATTAATGATCAATATACAAAAGACAAAATGAAGATTTCGGCTTCATGAAATTCAAATTATCCGAAATGTACCATCATATTTCGAAAAGTGTAATTGCAATTAATATAAAAAATGATAGGCAAACGCCTAGTACGTGATTTACCATTGCTAATGCGATAATCATTCCTATCATTATGATCAAGAATTGGAAGACGTCTGTCCAAATAACGGCTTTAATACCTCCCTGCAATCGTACATGTAAACATTCAGTTATAAAATATTACGCGAAAGAACAACAATAATCTCGAGAACTCCCTACGTGCAGAAAGTTCCTTGCATAATCATAGTAACCCAGACAGAATTGTTCAACGATCACCTTTTCTTTAATAACTTTTTTAATTTTCAGTATTATCAAAATCTGATTACATTTTTTTAAACTAGAATAAAATTCTGACATACAAAGAATATTTAAGGAACATCTCTTACTGACATTATAGACGTTCATAGTATGAGAGACGCAAATACATAATTCACCATTTGTCTCATATTTGTTCAAAATGGTGGCTTGTTTTATGAATTTGAATGTTCAGTTAAACGTTAATATTTTAAAAAACGTCATGGGCCTATGGATTCGTGTAGACTGCTGCTTTGGTATGAGGTAATGAGGAATGACTGCATTTAAACCTTTTGTTTTACATTGACTTGTATGTATACCGGTACTTAAAAAAAGTATTGCACATTGTTTGTACAGTTTATTGGTAAGGTCGCAGGACATAAAGTTTTTTGGCCATTCCATTGTTACCCATATTTGATTAGCAGCCCTAGTTCGTTTAACCATTGCATCTATAGGGTCATATTTGCCACAGTTTAATGTCTTTCCCAGTCACAAGCCTTTTAACCCATCCATGGCATGCATGTGAATTGTTCTTCAGCGTTTCAATGGCCTCTGAGAAGGCTGTTTGGACCTTTTGAAAAGACTGGACCTATTCTCATCACACCCCGCACATTGGGGCGCCACCTTTTCATATCCTCTTGAACGCAACCCAAACATTTCAACAGAGTTGAGTTCATGAACATTGGGTGAGTTTGACTTCTTGTTTTTTATGATTGGTCAGTTGCTGTATTCTATCAGGATTCTAATGGTGGCAGCATGACCCTATAGGCTTATGCCAATCTTTAAAAATTAACGTTCAACTGAACATTCAAATTTAACGAAATATTACGCCGTTTTGAACAAATATGAAGTAAGATGATGAATTATGTATTTGCGTCAGTATTCTATTCAGTAAATCTCCCAAGCTCAGCCTCCCGGTAACTTCAGTACTTGAAGAGTACAAAGCAGCCAAAGTAAGAGCAGTAACCACTCTACGCTCTTCAAAGGACAATAAAGTTACTAGCTCGGGAGAAACAATATCGAATGGGAGGGGATGGAATCCTCAACAGGCAATCGGTATTGCTGAAAGCCAACTCCGTCATAAGGACATAGTAGGTGTCGTTTGTAAAGGTAGGATGGGCCTTGGAAACTATGGCACATCCAGGTGGAAAGATGCCAACACAGAGACAAGAAGGAAGCTTGTAGTAAAGGAGATAAGGCAATCAGAGGAAGAGGGTAGACAGGTGAGGTTAGCACAATTAGTCATGGCTGCATGGACCCACTCGGAGTCTACACTCGATCGACAGCTCTCATGGAAAGACATATGGGATATGGAGCAGGGCAAGATTAGCTTCTTATTAAGAGCAATATCTGATCTTTTACCATCTCCTGCCAATCTCACTACCTGGGGTTTTAATGAAGATGCATCATGTATCAACTGTGGAGCTCTGAGCTCTGCAACCCTTAGAGAAACATTTTGTGGGTGCTAACGCAAATCCTAAAGGGAAGGTTTTGCCTAGCAGTAGCAGGCACACCTCTCGAGGAAGATATGGCATCTTACAACAAGCACAGGACTGGGAGCTGAGAGTAGATCTACACCAAAGACTCACATTTCCCAGCTGTATCACGACAACAAACCAAAGACCAGATATGCTTTTATTCTCAGAGGATAAAAGAATTGCTGTCATGATAGAACTGACAGTACCTTGGGAAGATCGCATTGAGGTAGCACACCAACTCAAAAGCGCAAAGTACCAAGATCTGGTTGAGGAGATAGAGGCCAAAGGGTGGAAAGTTCATTACTATCCCGTTGAAGTAGGTTGTAGAGGATTTCCATCAACATCTCTCAACCGAATGTTCAAGAATGTAGGACTCCCACCCTCATGGCTCAAGAGAGCGAACAGAGCAGTTGGATCTGCAGAAAATGAAGCCTCCCGCTGGCTCTGGCTGAGGAGAAATGACAAATGGGCGCAGGGGACACAACATTAACCAATGACTTATTTGACAATTGCTAATACATTCACCGAGGGTTTGTTCACCATCCCTTTACCAACAAGGGCAGAGTAGTGCGTACAGCAGGTAGCGCTTAAAGGTCGACCGCTCTGGCTATAGTGGTGTTCAAACCATCGAAGAATGTAAAGGTTGGTACCAACATGACAAACTGACCGAGTGAGTTAAAAGGCAAGCAGGAACATCGTAGCATAGCACTCTCTTGTGTTTAATCAAAGCGTCAGTTATACTATAAACGCCTGCAATGTCAATAAATTAGAAGTTTCTCATTAAATATTTTTTGTGTCAGAATTATACTCTAGATTTCAAATATGCAATCAGATATTGATAATACTGAAAATTAAAAAAGTTACTAAAGAAAAGTGACCCTTGAACAATTCTGTCCGGGCTACTATATAATAGAAAAAGTCAGAACTTTTCTCTTTTAGAAAATAGAGACATATCAAACATATTTGAGCAAAACAATAGTGTTCTAAGAAAGATACTCTCAGCTCGTCTTTAGTAATTGCTATACCTTAATTTTTTTTATCTGGATACATGAAAAACGCATACAAGACAGGATTCCCTTAAATCACTTGCAATTCATTACTTTGTGTGCTTAAATTATTTTTATACATAGAATACAATATAGTTCAACCAGAAACGAGATTGCAAGATATAATATGTGCTTTAATAGAGCCTGACATACCAGTGTTGTATAGAATGTTGCTACTGCTGCCATAATTAAAATAGAGACCCACGTCGAAAGACCAGTTACTGAAATGTTGAGTGACATACTGCAGATAAACTACTAGTACTACTACTAGTCTAGAGAGTGTGATAGACCAGTTACTGAAATGTTGAGTGACATACTGCAGATATACTACTAGTACTACTACTAGTCTAGAGAGTGTGATAGACCAGTTACTGAAATGTTGAGTGACATACTGCAGATATACTACTAGTACTACTACTAGTCTAGAGAGTGTGATAAACCAGTTACTGAAATGTTGAGTGACATACTGCAGATATACTACTAGTACTACTACTAGTCTACTAGAGTGTGATATATCGAAATGTAATAGGAAAATAGCAAAATTACAATGATTACCCTCTTACCTGCCTCTAGAGCTATTGCAGGAGCATACATGACGACACCAGCAATGGCCACCTAAATCAACAATCACAGATTTGAATTCTTATCCCAGCCCAAGTCAGTATACAGTGTGTCGCAAAATATTGTAAAATATAAAATTAGTGGTCCCAAAATCAATTTCATTTAGTTTACCATTTGAGCCAAGTGTCTCTTCTTTCCAATATGATGTGTCATTTATTCATATGAGACGACGGACCACTGAATAATCATTACTTTTGCACAATAGGCCAAAGTCCGCTCTGTACAAAGCTTTAGAGATTGCAAAAATCAGTGCATATGACCAGTAGCTATTGAAAAAGAAGTGGCACAATTAAGTGTTCAAAATCATTGTCTTCCATCTTATGAAAGTTGACTCATGAAAAATTACATGCATGCCCCATTACCATAGCCTGGATATCTTTTTCTGAATTACCCTTGAAATGTGGGTGCGAATGTACACAAAAACCCTTTGGTTTGTCGTTCACTGAACCTTCATGGATACTAATGAACACATAAAATTGTCCTTAGTAAAACTAAGTGTGAAACTTTTGTTATTCATTGCTTCAGTCACATTTAATCGACGACCGTTGCTTCCCAAAATCGAGAGAAATGTGTAGCATGAAATATGGGACAATTTACGATAATTGATATTTTAAAAATCTGTTGTTGTACTAGAGACTGTGACATATATGTTGATTTCATGGACATGCAATGTGTTATGTTTTGTTGGCCAGACTTTAAGCAATCATTACCACAAGGTACCTGTTTGGAATATTGCTTATCTTTTAAAAAAAGATCACTTTAATGATGGATTTTTTGACAATTAAGAAATATTTTATTTTTTCGGCAAATATAAACTCGAATTCCTTAACCTAAAATGTATCGATTGCGTTGATATTTTTGAGCATGCTAATAAAAGGTATGTGCTACCAGCTCTTGAAAACGGGATGTTTGATATGTCTTGGTCACAAAATTAAGTATGTTTTACTATATGTATACAATTTGTCAAATATTTGTATCCTCCAACACATCGGCCATATTAATATACACTATTGATGTATTATTTTGGTGAAAGCTACGCCAGAAGGTACATTTTGATAACACATCTTCGATTGCAGACAATGGAGATATATGATTGAGTGTAGGTATTTCTGTCGTGAATTCAAGTTGACTAGATTAGGCTGTCCAATATTTTGTATCCTTCAAACATTAAAATATCATCTTTGGGAAAAATATTTTTAGATTATTATTTTGAGAAATGAAAGTGCTTAATAAAAGTGTTTAGATCATCATTATTCAACTTTTGAATTATTTGAATTGTCATTGTAAAACTTCATTAAGTATGTGTTGGAGGATACAAAATGACTTTAAAATCATGTGCAATATAAACGTACAATCAAAAGTTAGTTGTATTCGTATTTTTATGTTTGTCTTAAAATTACAGCAAAGAATGAGTCATTGCCAAACCAAAAAACAATATATTTCACTCTCAGTTTCACATATGATCATGTTATAACTTTGTGGGAATAGCGATGCATGAAACCTTTACAGTTCTATTCAACATGCTATGCTTTCTTTTTATTTTCATGACCGACACATAACCATACCACTTTGAATGATGTTTCTCATTCCCCCATTGCCCACACTGCGTGTTTTTTCATGATATTATATTTTGAATGCTGTTTGTCGTTCCCTATGATGAATGTTTGGCCTTCACCAGAAATGATAATTGTTGCTTGCACATCTTAGTCATTTTAAGTGCCAGAACACTTTCATATCGATTCCAATGAAAATGTTTGCATCCATTGCAATGTTTAATACTTCACATGCAATATGAGCAATATGCCCGTAGCCAGCTTTTAGTAAAGGGGGGGGGGTCGAACCCATTCCCCTGCCCACATATAAAACATTAAACTAAACCAACACCTGGGGTGACCCTGAAAATTCAGAGGGTGGAGACGAAAACAAGGCATTAACATAACAAAATGTCACCATCTAGTAGCTCACAATGTTATGAGTTCACTCTTAAGTCAGATTTGAATTTCTGAGAACTTGTAGATGATTTTAAGAATAGAAATTGGTCAATTTGAAGCGAGTTGAAAAAAGAATTTTTTGACCCTGACAAGGTCATTGAAGGTGAAATATCAAATCCAAAGTCAGATTTGGACTTGTAGTTGATTTTGAAACACTGAATTGGTCAATTTGAAGCAAGTTGAAAAATGACATTTTTGACCTTGAGAAGGTCAAATATTTTATGACCTTGAGAATGTCATTGAAGGTCAAATCTATAACCGAATTTGAACTTTTGAGAACTCCTGTTGATTTTGAAAAAATAATTGGTCAATTTGAAGCAAGTTGAAAAAATACCTTTTGACCTTGAGAACGTCAATGAAGGTCGAATCTCAAATCTAAAGTCAGATTTGAACTTCTGATAACTTCTACATGATTTGAAAAAATGGTCAATTTGAAGCAAGTTGAAAAAAGATCTTTTTGACTTTTTTGACCTTGAAAAAGTCACGGAAGGTCAAATCTTGAAGGTCAAATAGAAAGGATGACATTCAAGATCGCACGAGCCCCCAATTTAGTCTCCTGTTTAAAAAGCCCTATTCTTCACTAAATTAGTTAGATTCTAGGTTTGCTCAGTAACATATTTCTCCTACTGACAAGAATGACCAGAATAGTGGAACCAATTCTAAAAAATCTTAAAAGATACTTTACTTCATCATCTAGCTTAGACACATATCATTTTGCTCGTACGAGGTTTTTATTTTATTAAGCAAAAGGTAACGGTTAAAAATAGAAAATGGAATTCCATTGCTTCACAAAAAAAACGTTGTAGAAACGAACTTTTGATAATACAAATACAATATTTCAGGATGTCAAAATCACCTCATTCTAAAAAAAAGTGTCTAAATTCCATGATGATCACTTACAGAATAAAAAAAGCTAGAAACTTCTAAATAGCTCTCCTTATCAATCCTTCTTTTTTACATTTCTTCGTAGGAGAAGTAATATTAGGGGGTTTAAGCTTCCATGTAAAATCGAAAGGCCAACCTATGTGTTGTGCCTTACCGTAACCGAGCATTATACCATATACTACATTGATAGTTTGTGAAGTTTGAACTAAAAAAAATAGTGAGGGCATCGGAGAGGAACTGTATATATGTAAAATTGTATGAACGTATCTTGCCCATTTCTAAGTTATCGGTTTTGACATAGGGGTCTTTCAAAATAATTTGCGGCTAATAATTTCAAACGATAACGTTGACTTATTTACATTTTAATTTTTGCAATTCAATACTAATATCCAAGGAAACATGTTTATTGCTTGTTTGACACACACAAATGTGTTAAATAATATCTTATTTGAAATTAAACCAGACTTTTTGAACGATTAATGAAAATATGTTAATTTTTTATTCCTTTGACAATTGCTCAGGTAACGAAATGCCAATTTAGTTCCAATGATGCCGCTTACGAATTTATAAAATATAATGTGTTTCCTCTACAATTAAAGAAAAAAAGATAGTCATATGAATATTTTAATTTTCGAATTTTGTATTTTTTGAAATATCAATTATCGTAAATTGACCCATATAGTGATAAGCAGTACCTTAGATATTCTATACCGATTCTGTGAAGCTACAGCTGCCGTAGAGCAAATGTGACCGAGGCTTTATGGTGTTGTGACCAGAATTTAATCCTCAACCCCAATTACACAAACCTGATTGCACAATAAGGATCAGTTGATTGAAGAAAGTTCATAACTTAGCCTTTTCTCCCATGTGCGAAAAAACAATGATAATCCTGGCAGTGATTCATGATCACATATGACCAAATGAGATATTATTGGAAAGAGTACAAATGTTGCTTTTGAGACGCACTTTAAGATAAATTGGATGGCTGTTATACTCACTTTATATCCCTATCCCTAGTAAATATTGACCCTTGATGAGATAACGAAGTCAATTATTGACATTATTTAACCCTGGATACATACTATAAATCCGATTAAAAATATTTATTGATCCACTATATATTAAATATTTTTTTCTGGTTTAGGCATTGTATCACACTATATGTGTGTCTCGAGTACTCACGAATCCAACACTGCCGATGATCATACAAGACTGGCGGGCTACTTGGGATTTGAAGCGTCTGTACAGATACTGCAGTAGAAGTTATACAAGTTTTATGGATAGTATGCTTGAGAATTTTTATAAATAATTTTTATTTCAGGCTAACAGCATTCCAATTACAACACACAGTGCAATTTAACAAGATTGTACATAATATTCATAGGCGTAGCCAGGAGGCGTAGCGATCGCACCCTCTCCCAAAACGAATGAGAATATTAGATAGAGAAAGAAAAGAGCTTTTAAGTGCTTTTTATTTGAAGCTTCTAGCTCAATTTTGAAGGAAATTACTGACTACGCCCCTAATAATAAGTTGCAGATTATTTCTGCCAAGAGCGCCATCCGAAAAACATCAAATAAGTAAAATTATAATAAGAGTAGCGGGAAGTCTAAAACATGAGCCACGTGGATAAGTACACTCCCTTCCATAAGTTTGTCATCCAGGAGACCCCTTTGAATCAATCATCAAAGCCTTAACAGTTGCGTAGCCAGCAATTGGTGACCAGGGGTTCGATTTTTTATGTATCCACAAATCTCCCCCTTCATCGGTGTACCTCACATAAAAGCATTTTTTGTATTTGTCATACATACAATTTACACCCCTCCAAAAGTTTGGCAACAATTTGATTTTCTATATTGAAATAGTTTTTGGTGAATCTTTTACTGAAAGATATTGAAATCTGGTAGCAAAATCATACATTTTATATAACAATTGTTTAATTGTTCAATGAAATCCAAATCAAGGGTTAGCATACATTGAAACAACTTTTGTAAAGGGCAAATTACAACATATCCCTAAGGAACATATTTTTTAAATTCCGGCATGCTATTCCCACACTTTTAGATGATTTTTGAAAAGAATCCAAATCAAAAGAATTTTATCTGCCATTTCATTTTGTAATAGAGGATTTCATAATGACCTCATGAACTTACAGTTAGTTTCTGAATACTAGTATATTCAAAAGCAAATATTTTTGAAGAATGTAATACTTATTTAATCATGGCGCACAATAAAAGTCGTAATGGCTGCACGAATACTCTCAATTGGTACTGACGATAGAAGTGACAGATGACAAATAGTATTGTATTAATGGAATGAAACATAGGCTTAAATTTAAAAAAACCAACAAATTGAAATAACAAAATATCCACTGTGCTCTGTAGGCTCTAACATTAAACATCTCTTTTAAATTTCAATGCCTTGCAACAAATAAAGAACAACTTATGCTGAAAAACTTATTTGTTGTGCTTTCTTTGAATTGAAAATAAAAACTTAAAAACTTAAAAACATTCCATTTTCTATCACCTTTCCGCTGATTTTATCATTAATGACGAGAATCATGAACGTTTTTAGAAATGAAAACTTGTGAATCATTATAACATGTATAAAAGTTAATTTGTTTTTGAGAAATGAACATTTTATTATCTTATTAAAGAATGCTGTCAAATCCTTTTTAGACACACGATTTGAAACTTGTTGTAGGCTAATCCTCTCGTCTGTCTGGCAAATACACTCCCCTCCAAAAGTTTGGCAACCTTAGCTCCCTGCTTCCTCTTTATATTTGAATTTTTATTTACATAACCTGCGAAGAAAATACTTATAATATTGATGAAAATGTAACTTGACTTCATTTCCAATGCCTCCAAATTTTCCCAATTTCCCTTTCTTCTAAAGATGAATTTTTGAAAATCGTCATTCCCATGTAAACAAGAGGAACCAATGGGCTCTTTATTTAATTAGTAGATTAGATTCAACCGCAGGCCATCTGTAATTAGGTCTTTGAAGTTTAAAAATCTCGATAATCTGTTGGCAATTATCAGTGGATCAGTTTTTTTAGAAAATAAAAAGTGATTATCAGGAAGCAATGCATATTGGTTCATCTCGTGATTTTTCTAATATTCTTTATGATGAACTTTTTTCCTTAACTGTGAAAATAAAATACTCATTCGAAATACTTAATAAATCTAGACTTATTTGATATAATCCTCCCGATGCCTTTGCTTTCCTCAGCAAAAGATGACTGCAACTGGCTTTTTTATTGGACAGAACTCTCCACTGCAAGTAATGTGTGTACCTTTTTAGCTTACACTTGTATCTTGTACCAGAGAAATACTCACCTAATTGCCTCCCTTGATCCATTTATTTGCTAAACATATATAATTGATGACATTAACACGATCCACTAAAGTTTGCTATTCTTGAAAATAGAGAAAACACTAAATACACTGAAACAGCAACAATTTAATCTTAAAATGATCTCCGAGATGAACGTGCATCTGCAAAAACAAAACTGATTTTTTCGCAATGGATTTGTTTTTCCTTTAAAAGTGATGGATAATAAATACCCATTCGATCAAATGCTTGTGTTTATAAATGATACATATGCTTTCAATAATAACTCATTTCAAAATGTTTCTAATATTTAATATTTGCTTTTGAGGACTTATCAGCCCCGGGGACTTAGCAAGACTTTTTTGTTTGAAATAAAACAAAACGGAGGGGCACAGATTTGAAAAAAAATTAGACAATCCCAACCCGTGCCTGAGGTTGCCAATCTTTTGAAGAGAAGTGTAAAGGAAGTAATGCGCTTGCCATTGTGATCTCCCCATGAAAAAAATTAATTCATCTGATTTTTCAAAATGAGTATACTGCCTGTATTATTACATTTATATACACACTAGTATATTGCTGACCTATATTTAGCACTGAATTGATGTATTGGCCACTTATGAGGCTCATTATTTAATCATGAAGTGTAGAGGTCAGAAGAAGTGAGTAGCACCCACAATTCTTTAATATTCTATCGTACTCGGGGATTCCCCATTACGTCATCTCTCGCATCATCTCCGATCAAATTGCAGGATGCGACCACGTGAACTTAAAATCGTGGAACTGGCGTAACATCAGTTCAATATCATCATTTTAAACCTACGGTAATACTATTGAAGTAACTCGATCCAAACTTGTAGAGAAAACTCATAAACCTAACGCGAACATTGGGAGATTCAGTTCAATGGCAAATGAGTCTTTAAAATTTGTTTTCGAACGTGCCAATATTTTTTTTATTATTCATCTATAATTTACATTTACATATTCTTTACACATCTCGGCTTGACATCCTCTTGGGTGTATATAGCCTTTTTTATATAAATATTCATATTGATAGCTGCCATCGTCATCCTCAAACATCTTTCTCTGTGTATGTATGTATGTATTATTTATTTGCGTCTAAAATTAGACAGTTACATATTATACAATGAAATAAAGAAAGTAAATTAAAACATCATTTCAATTTAATTAAGTAGTGTGAACTGTCCTAAATGGTTTAGATCATTGATACCCTGACTCTGTGCATGGAAAATATTACAAGTGATATGGAGCAGAGTGAGTCGATGCTCTCTAAGCTTGAGCTCAACCCTAAAACAAAGTCCATCTTTTCGACAAGTGACCTACGGTCTTCACTCTCCAACATTGTGAGTAGAGTCTGCCGTTCATAGGTAATTATATCACATTGTAGTATAAAATGTTCAATAGTGTCTCTTGAATTGCAGCACAATGGGCAAACCCCATTCTCAAAAGGATAAGACCCTGATTGGAGTTTAAACATAAGTTTGCACTGTTTTTTGAAAATAGGTCTCAGTTTACATATCAGCCACCATATATTTGGCTGCACGTATGAGATGGATACTGTACAAGAATAAAATGATAAGGAACTATACAAAGAACACATCATTCTAATGCTATTTGCTTCATTACAGTATAAAGCATTTCTTACAATGCGTTTAAAACCTGATTTAGAGAGATATTCTCCAGACTGTATCATGTTCATAGATAAATTGACGAAGGTGTACCGTTCGAGTGTTCTCCAAATGATGGAAAGTGGAGAGTTATGCCGTCCATTCCCCTCTATAAGCCACAGCAATCTATGTATCAAGACTGTTTTGTAAATATTATTCATTGGTAACACTATAATACTCCAGAAGAACATCATCCTCGAGAAATCTATCTGTCTTCTGATTGAAAGCCATCCAAGACCTGAAGCTGCTATGGGGTTCGGCGAACTTTTGGGAAGTGACTGAATTCTTCTTCCGATTTCACGGTGTGATATTTCCATTTGCTCTATTTCGTGAATACTATAGTCTATTACCTGGCAACCGTACAGTAGCTTACTCATTGAGAAAGTCCAATATAACTTACTGGCCATTAATGGGCAAAGGCCTCCTGTTAAAGAGCCAAGCCCCAATAACGAAAAATATTTCTGTTTTGATTTGCATATCGTTTGCTTTACAAAATCATTGTGGTTCCCAAGGGGTATCCCGACGTGCAGCTCCCCTGTTTTTTGTTGAATTGCACTGGGGCCAAGTAAAGCGGTATCTTTGCCGTCGTTGGGTCTGCCGAAAATAAGGAGCGAGCATTTCCCTGGGTGGAAAGTAATTCGCCAGTATGAGCTGTAATTCCACACGATGCTTAATAGTCTGTTCATATTCTGCATGCTAAGAGATAAAAGTGATAGGTCATCTGCGTACGCAACTACTGAGACATCAGTGCCACCTATACGTACTCCACATTTCTCACCCACAATATCATACAAGAGATCTGCGAGGTAGAATTGGTAGACAATCATCGACATCACCCCTCCCTGATGGACACCCTGTTCGACATTAAAACTGCTAGAACATTCACCGTCATATAAAATTGAACAGTTATAAGTTTTGTAAGACGTGTACATTATTCTCCAGAACTTTCCATTCATGCCGCATCTGTAAAGTTTGTATAGAAATCCATCAATCCACATTGAATTGAAGGCTTTGCGCACGTCCAATAGAGAACAATATACGGTAGAACCCTTATCCCTACAATGGGATATAGCTTCCTGTAATAAGAACGAAGTGTGAAGTGAAGAGCAGGAATCTATCGAGGCACCCTGTAGTTGTGGGATGTGTGCCAGGAAACGATGTTTACTGCGGCTGAGCAGCACATTGTCAAATAACTTCCGCAACGAGGACATCAGAGTTACATCACGGTAGTGGTCCTGATCTAGTGGGTCTTTATTCCCACCCTTAAACAATGGTATGCGTAGTCCGATACAAAGACCCCAGGGGATATGCTCATGCTTACGGATAATATTAAAAAATACACAAAGTACTGATACTAGGTTTGGGCCGCCGAATTTTAGGTGTTCAGCTGAGATTTTATCGCATCCGCTCGCACGATTTGTGTTAAGAGCCTTAGAGCATCATTAGTTTCGTCCTCAGTGATTGGCGTATCAAGAATCCCGTCTTTGTTCGGCATCGATTCTGTCCTCAATGAAGTCACCCGCCGTTGGATGTAATCGTGGAATTGTTCGTTAAAATGTGGGGATTTTCCAGGTGTAGCTAGTTTTGAGAAATGCTTCATCCACGCATTGCGAATTTCAGATGGGTCCGATAAAATTACACCATCCTCATCCCGTATAGAGTTAATCCTTTGTGATTTAGTTCCCCGACTCCTAGAGACCAGATGCCAATAAAGTCGTTGATCTATGGCGTCGTCTTGTAGTTTGTCCAGCTCTTTTTGTTCAAAATCGCGTTGCGCCTGAGAGTAAGCCTTCTTAAAGGCTTTGTTAGCAGCCTTATAACACAAAAGTACCTCATTGTCTGACTGACGTGGGCGCCCTTCACTCACCCATGTGCGCCATGCGACATTCTTGGTTTTTACCAGATGTGACAGATTAGGATTCCAGAAAGATTTCTGATGCTTCCGGAATTTCTTGATAGGCACATCACAGGAAGATTTGATAATCGTATCCACTAATGATTCACTAAAACTGTCAATTTGTTCATTCCTGATATCATTGGTTTTTAAAAGATGTCGCCCTTGTGTAAGTAAAGGTTCAATGTTACGTTCAAGTCTCGTCGTGTAAAAGGACGTAATCTCGTCATCGGACAGCTTGTTCCAAGCAAACTGCTCACTGGGGGGTTTGGCACGCACAATGGGTACAATATTATATAAATCAAGTTTTGATAGAATAACAAGATGATCGGATGACAAGTCTGGAGAATCCTCAAACACTTCACAGTATGTTACATTACCCACTAATTCATGTGATATAGCGATGTGATCGATGTATGACGTTTGACCTGTGTTAATATGTGATCTAAATGTGTATGTTGGTCCTACTGTGTCATTCATCATATATGTGGCTATTTGAAGGAGTGTTTTAATGCTCATTCCAAGCAAAAAGACCGAGAACAACTTAAGGGCAACATCCAAAGAGAATTCCAAAACATATCCACCGGAATTATTATCAAATGTGATGAACAATGTAGCAGTACGGATACAGGCTGTCATCGAAATATGAGGTTACATCGATTATGTGCTGTAAAAGGCAAAGGGTTAAAGCATCAAAAAGAAGAGACTGAAATAAAAATGGTGTATTGGGGAGAAAACTTTCATGTTTTGGCTACATGACCATGCAAAAAATGTCTGAAAATATTGATTGGTTTATCTGTGCTCTTGATATACTTTTGGGTACATTTTTTTGAGACACCCTTCATGTGATGAAGATTTAGGTATTGTATAATCACTTATCACATGTGTCTGTCATATATAAAACGGTCGCCCAAGTTGATCTAATGAATATTCATAATTCACACTACCCTACCCCGTGACCACGATTAAAAGGGAAACAGTGTACAGCTAAGTTGCAAATGGAGGACGTGGGTTTAATTCTATATTTCTGAACGTAAAATACATTTTACATTTATTTCTAGTGTTCTACCAGACATAGAATTGATTCATCAAGCAGTTTGTAGAATATTGTTGGGAAAAAAACACTATAGGCAAAGATAGATAATAGTGGGCGCAGTGAAGCAAAACACGAATGCAATACACGATACATTTCAGTAAATCTATCAACGTACAGGGAGCATGTAAGTTTCCCTTCGAAAATGTTACATTGATAGGTACCAAAAAAAACGTGTCATCGTTTTCTAGTATGTTATTCAACTGTATTTTTGTGAATTTGAACAAAACATATTAAATGATCGGTTTTTGAGGACGGTAGTGAATTAGACCATTCGAGGGGTTATGTAGAAAGATTCTTCACATGTAGTTCAGGCAATTTTAATTATTCTGAGTAGCGGATAGGCATTAATACTGATAGCGGATAGTCATTTATATTAACGTGTTAATATTTAATTTCGTTATTTTATTTCAATTTGATACCTTAGTAACACGTATAATCTAGTGTTCTTGTTAATTTAATGACTAAAATGCATACGACCTGAAAGCCATTGTCTAAATCTACAAAATAATGTTTACTTTATTTGGATTAAATAACAATTGATGACACCTCAAAGCATCAACAGGCGGCCTTTTTAACATTACTTTCACTGTATGTCTGTATGATCAGCTTACTTTCTCGCTCCCTGTACTATTGAACAATTTACATTCCTTGTACCCTGTATTGATCAACTTTTGCAACTATGTACCGTGTACTATGAAATATCAAATATTTAAAAATTTAAAACGATATTATTCACATTCTTTCTTGAACTATCATATAACTTAGAACATGGACTTCACTATTGCACCACTGAAGTTCAGCGAATAGCAATAGTAGAGACCTTAAGATTGCACCAAATAGTGGAGAGGTTAAGCTAACGATGTTTTTCACAACGTAACCGTGAACGCAAAGTACAAAAATTAACAAAGGAATGTATCGAG